>RJWM01001048.1:97500-156738 GCA_004363535.1 Dasyprocta punctata | reverse complement strand
AAAGGTTAGAGAAAAGTCAGTAATATATTGCTAATATGAAAAATTAAATCAAAAGCCAGGCGTGGTGGTGCATGCCTGTAATTCCAGCACTCAGGAGGCTGAGGCAGGAGTTCAAGGCCAGTTTGGGCTACAAAGTGAGTTCAAGGCCAGCCTGATCCATACAGTGAAACTCTGCCTTAAAAAAAAATTAAATCAAAATATGATTCTTTGAAATGATTGATAAAATTGATAAACTTTTAGCCAGACTAAGGGAAAAAACAGAGACAGAAATTAGTTACATTATGTTAGTACTTACAGACACTTAAAATAATTTGAACTCTATGCCCATAAATTTGATAATTTACAAAAAAGTGAAAAATTATCTTAGAAATTTGAAACTGCAAACCATTACTTAAGAAAAAATAAGTAACCTTAATAGTCTGAAACATATTAAAATAAACATTTGATTGTATAGCTAAAAACTTTCAGCAGAGAATGTTCTGGGTCCATATGACTTCACTGGTATAATACCACCTTCATATGCTCTTCTAGAAAAGTAAGAGCAGAACTTTTCATTAAGTCAACCATTTTATCAAGTCAACATTACCTGATACCCCAATGCAAAGCTTATACAAAGACATTACAATTTAAGAAAACTCCAAGCCAATATCTTTCACAAATACAGACAAAAAATTTCAACAAAATGTCAGCAAATCAAATCAAGCAATACAGAAAAATAGCAGCATGGTAAAACTACCAACTTGGATTTCAGGAATGCAAGGCAAATTACACATTTAAAGAGAAATTGACATATTGTATCACAGCAAAAGACAGAAAGAAGGAAATGGGGCATTATATTAATGAATATAGAAAAAGATACGAAGTCAAAGTACAAAAATGAGTAGAACTTTCATATAGAGTCCTGCATTATTTAACTATGAGGTACATCCTAAGAATTGTGTCCTTACATGATTTCATTGTGGTGCAAAAACTTCAGAGTGTACTTAGAAAACTACGCTGTGACAAATCCACACAATATAATCTTACGGGATTGAATTGTATAGATGATTCATTTTTGACAGTAATGTCATTATGTGGCACATTACTGTACTAGCAACTAACAATTGAATACAAAAATAAAAATACTATTTTAAAGTCTTCAAATATATACAAATACATTTTATTACTAAAAACTACCAAATATTGTCTAGAAAAGTAAACATAAATATCTGGAGAGAAATACTATGTCTCTAAATTGGAAGACTCAATATTGATAAAATGCTAGTCCTTTCCTAATCAAACTCCGTAGGCATCAATTTTTCAGTTGAAATTTTCAAGCTAATTTATATGGAACTGATCTAGATTATCCAAAACAATTTGAAATATACAAAAATTGCACTACCTAATTCAAAATTTATTATAAAGTTACCCTCAATTAAATAGGGTAGTACTGGTTTTAAGACTAGGCATATTGAGGAATGGAACAGAATTGAGTCCAGAAGTAAATGCACACATATATGGTCAACTAGTTTTTGATAAAGGTGCCAAAGTAAGTTAAGGGAGAATAAATACTGTTTTTAGTTACAGTATTGAAATAATTAGCATGTACATGACAAATAATGAAATTAGGTAACTAACACCATATTAAGAAAATAACCTTGCAGTAGATTTTAAGCCTAAACAAAATATCTAAAGTAGCCAACTAAATTCTGTAAGAAAACAAAAGAGGAAATCATTTCTTTCTTAAATTTATAAGAAAGTTCTTAGATAAGATACACATATGCACAAAAAATGAATACTTAATAAATTGGACTTTTAAAAATTAAAACTTTTAGTTTTTAAAATTACTTAAGAAGTGAATATTCAACCTACAAACTGAGAAAATATTCTAAAATCACATCATTAGAAAAATTTACATCCTGCTTGCAAAATAAAATTTTATAACTTGATAATAAAGCAACCTGTTAAAAAGCAAAAAGACTTGTCCTTTAAAAATATAATCAACAAATAAGCACACAAAAAGGAACTAAATGAAGATTGAAATCACAATAATATAAAACCATGTATTTATTAACTCATCGAAAATGAAAAAAGCATGTGCTAGCAAGATTTGTAACTAATGGAAGTCCACAACTAATACAAGATGGTAAGATCATTTTGGAAAACAGTCCACTAGTATTTTATAAAGTTAAATATGTACTTGTAACAGAACTTAGAATTCTTATGCCTAGAAAAATGAAATGAAGATGTAAGAGAAAGAAAAGCATATCTCTCTGAAAAGATCTGTCTATTAAGATAGCAATTTTGTTCATAGCAGCCACATCCTAGAAATAAACTGATTTCCATCAACTGGTGAACAGAATAACAAACTGTGTGCTTCATAACAACTACAAATATCAGAGTGCTCATTATTTTGGGAGTAGGAGGAAAGTGTAATTTAAATGCAACACATAGAAGAACTTTTGGGTGGTAGAAAAACTCTATTATTTGTTCTTGGTGGTAGTTAAAAGGGAATTCACTTATTTTGTTTAAATTTGTATATCTGTTTTGTTCTACAATAAGATGGCTGAAAATACCATGGAAAAGAAGTGCAGTGTTTAAGAAACGAGTGGCTAAATAGAAAATTGGAATGTGAGTAGTAATTTATTTTTGTTAAGGGAGTTACCTCTATTTTGTCAGTAAAGTATAAGTCTCTTTATTTGTACAACAGAAACATTGTTTTGTGCCCATTAAGCAGCTGGAACACACAAGTGCTTCAACTTTTGTAGAACTTATAGTCAGAAGATGCCAGAGTTATTTTTATCACTTGGGGGTGTAGTGAGATAAACTAAATCACATGAAATCTTTCTTCACACAGATGAAGATGCAACAGTTATTTTTATCAGTTGGGGGGTGTAGTGAGATAAACTAAATCAAGCAAAATTTTTCTTCGCATGAGATTTAATCCACACAATTGGTCCAGCAGGTACTGTGAGAGCTAAGAAGCTAGAGGAACAGTCCCTGGCATTAACATTAAGAAGATGCTACTGCTCTTCAGGCTGGAGAGACAAATGGAGGGGTTGGGGCGACCAGAACCTGGAACCCGGGGCTGAGAGTAATGGCAATTTCTACTTGAGCTGAGACCAAGGAGGAGGTACCGTTACTGGTGCCTGTTTTCCATGAATTAGAGAAAAAGGAAGGCTCTTTCTGTTCTCCCTACTATTCCTCCAGTCTTCAGAAAATTTACATTAGGATGTAGTACTAAATTTTCTCTTTCTTTTTACTTGTAGTCATGGGGGGATATGACACTTTGTCATGATAAAGTCTTGAATAAGAGCTTAGAGATTTGTCTTTGACCTGGGTATTAAATATGAATAAACAAATACAAAAGTATAATATTAGAAATTGGTTTTTAGAGAAGATATATGAGCATATGACAGGAAAAAAAAGTAAATACTTTGCCAGATCAATGATCCACTCTTTCTTTACTTATTAAAGAACCTAATGGACTAACAGCATATTTTCTTTTGGCACTTTGTTGATCACGACTCTAACGAGTGAACAGAAGGACTTATTTGTTAGAAATTCTGGTGAACAGCTTGCTGCAAGCTTAATTGAACAAGTTTTATTCAGTCCATGCTTGTCATACTGGCACAAGAAGGGATGATAGAAAATGACCTTTATGAGGTTTTAGAGGTATCTAGACCAGAAGAGGGAATGTTTATTCTGAGGATTCCTAAAAGGTTTTAATTTGAAGACTGTAAGTTTTACAGAAATAATGTGGAACTGATTGATATTTGTGATCTTCAAATTCTTCCTTGAAAACGTGCCAAAATTTAATACTAAAATTGAATAATTAGCTACTTAAAACGATCATTCGAAAGATATCTGTATCATATTCTAATTTTTGATGATCATATCCAAAGTTTAGTGAAAGAATCAGATTGGAACATATTTATTCTACATAGAATCATTACCATCAATACTGCTTCATTGCTTCTACTCGCTAGTTGAGAGCTGTGGTTTGCCCAGAGACTGCTGCGTCATCCTGATCTCGCAGTCTTTCAACAAGGGCTTTAGCATCAGCAAGTGCCTTTTCAATTGTGTAACGCATTTCTAAGGGAATACTTCGCTGCAGGCAGTGCCTCGCAGCCATCAGCTTCCTCTACCAACTGGACCTGTGCACCCAGCGGAAGTGACTCGGCACGCTCCTTCTACCTCTTCAGCGAGCAGAAGCAAAGCGCGGAGGGGCAGCTGTGGAGCCAGTGGGGCTCAGCCCCAGGCCAGCCAGGAGGGAAACCTCCGCTTCTCCGTGTTTCTTTATAACTTCATAGATCATCTCTTTTGAGTGCTGAATAGTACTACATTATCAGATACGCCTTAGTCTATCCATTTACCTCCTCGAGGGGGCCTCTTGTATGCTCCCAGGCTTTGACAGTGATGAATCAGGTTTCTACAAACATCCTGTGCAGGTTTCTGCGTAGAAATAAATCTCAATTAATTTGGGTCAATACCAAGGACTGTATGGTAAATAAATGTTTAGTTTTGTAAGATACTTTCTAATTATCTTCCAAATGGCCGTACCATTTTATATTCTTACCAGTAATGAATGAGGGTTGCTTTTTCTCCACATCCTCATCAGCATGTGGTGCTGTCAGTAATTTTCTATTTTGGCCATTCTAACTGATGTGTGATGTTATTTCATTGTTATTTGAATTCACAGTTCCCTAAAGACATACGTGATGGTTTGAAAGTATCTTCTCCAAAGTTTGGTTCTGTCATTTGGAAAGTATTAAGAGATGAAGTCATGGGCTTCTTCCTCATTCATGGGACCAAGGCCTTATGTAAAAGCTTCCCATAGCATTTGGCTAGACTGTTAGCTTGCAGGTTTGCCTTTTATCATGTGAGGACACAGTACAAAGACCTCATCTAACACTCAATGACAGCACCTTCACCTTGGATGTTCAGTCTTTCAAACAATGAATAAATTCATTGCCAATATTTTAAGAATAGTCATGAATACTATTTGACTGGTTTTTAATGTGTCAGGAATTATGCTAAGTGTTTTTTATGCATTCTTTTGTATAATGATCCAAATAACCGTGTAGCTGGGTGTGCTGAGGCCACATCAACATGAGAAACGCTGGGTTAGAGCATAGTAATAATGTTCTCAAGGTCACACAGCTAGAAAAGGGTGAAGCCCAAGTTAAAATGCATCTTGTCCCCAGAACATGCATATTTTACACTATGCCTACTCCACTGTGATTTTGTGTAACTTTGTGATCTTTAAAAAAAAAACTGTTATACAAAAATTATACATATTTATGGAGCATTGTGTGATACTTTAATACAAATATACATTTTGTAGTTATCAAGTCTGGGTAAATATACCTCCTTAAACAATTATCACTTCTTTATGGTAAAAACATTTAAAACCTTTTCTCCCTTCTTCTTTGTAAAATATGGTAAGTTATCATCAACTATAGTTACCCTATTACATGATAAAGTGTTAGAAATTATATCTCCTCTATATCTATAGTAAGTCTGTTACAGCAAAGACAGAAATGCGAGAAATCACCCACGGAGGCAGAGATTGGTATGAGCAAGCTTTATTAACCGGCAAGCTCTATCTAGCAAATTACTGGAACACCCACCCTGAGGGCCAGCTAACTTAGGTTTACATACACTTTTAGTTCCAGGCAGAAATGGCCACAGATATATTGTCTTGGAATCTAGCGGGCACCGAGGGTTCTTTCTGTCCTGGGTGGAGGGCAGGGTGTAATCAATCATCTTACCACAGCTCAAGGTGAAGCAAGGGTGAGGTTTCTCAGTTTAGCCTGTGTATCGGGTAATATGCTATGTACCCCCAAGTCCTCATAATTCTGATGGGGCTAAGTTATTGGTTTGTTGTTGGTTTGTTATCTGGCAATGTGAGTGCTGTGCCCGCCCAGGGGTGGAGCCGACATACAGGGTAAGGGAAGGCGGGTCTTCCTCTTGTTCGCTTCCTCTTCTGCCTCTCTCTCGCTTGCCAGTGTGCCTTGCTGCTCTCAGCTGCAATGAAAGGCAGCCTTGACCCCCCATGCTGACTTGGAGTCTTGGTCTGAAACTCCCAAGAAACTGTAAGAATAAACCTTTCCTTCCCTAACTTTGGGCGTCAGGTATTTTGTCTCGGCAACAAGTGAAAAGTAACTAAGACAGCCTGCTAGGTTATTTTTGCAAAATCTTACATCCTTCTTATAGCTAAGATGCCAAGTGAGACCTAAGACAGTATTAGTCTGGTTCATTCCCATAACAAGTCAATATTCTTCATCCCTCCCCTGTTATTCTTTCCAACCTCTACTGATCGCATTATTTCATCAATTTCTATGAAATCAACTTTTTAGATCCAATAATTGAGGAAAATAATACAATTCTTGTCTTTCTGTGCCTGACTTATTTCACTTCACATAATGATCTCTGGTTCCATCCACATTGTCACACATGATAGAATTTTATGTTTTTTTTAAATGCTAGAATAATGTTCTATTTTGTGTATATACTACATCATTTTCTTCATTGGTCATTTGATGAACACTGACATTGTTTCCATTTCTTGGCTACAACAAGTAGTCCTGTGAGAGATATGAGAGTGAAATTGTAGACAGACTGATTTCATTTTCTTTTGGTTTTACACCTATTAGTGCATTTGCTGTAACCTATGATACTTCTTTAATTTTTGAGGAAACTTCATACTGTTTTCCATGATGCCTGTGCTAGTTCATCTGTCAGCAGTACACAAGGATTTCATTTCCTCCATGTTCTCACGAGCAGTTATTATCTTTTGTCTACTTTTTTTTTCTTTTTTTCTTTTTTGTGGTGCTGGGGATTGAACCAAGGGCGTTGTGCATGCAAGGCAAGAGCTCTACCACTGAGCCACATCTCTAGTCCTTGCCTGTGTTTTGTTATTCTAACTGGAGTGAGATATCTCATTCTGATTTTGATTTGCATTGTCTGGTGATTAATGATGTTGAACATTTGTTCATGCACTTGGTCACAATTTTAGTTCTTTGTAAATCACTGAGTTTCAGATATTGGTGAGCAGCAAAAAACAGACTAAGAAAGTGAATATTTTTTCACATGCTTACTCATCATTCGTGTGTCTTCATTGGTGAAGTGTCTGTTCATGTCTTTTCTCCCTTTGTTAATTAGAGTATTTCTTTATTCATCACTGGATTTAAGAGTTTGTATATTTTAGATAATAGTCCTTTATCAGAAGTGTCTTTTGTGAATATTTTCCCCTGGTCTGTGTTTTTTTGTACCATTGTCTTGACATTATCTTCCATAGAGCAAAAGTATTTAAAGATAAAGAAATCAAGCTTACCAACTGTTTATTTCATGGATTGTATTTTTGGTGGATATTTAAAATGTTGCCACCATACCCAAGCTCATGTCATCTAGTTTTTCACCTATATTACCTTCTATGATTTTTACAGTTTTATGTTTTACATTTAGGTCTATGATCTATTTTGAGTTAATTTTTGTGACGAGTATAAAGTCCATGTTTAGATTTTTCTTTTTTTTCGGCACCGGGAATAGAACTCACAACCTCGCACCTGCCAGGCAGGTGCTTAAGCCACTGAGCCAAACTCCCGGTCCTGGTTTTTTGAGGCAGGGTCGCACCATGTAGCTCGGGCTGGCCTTGCACTTTCATTGTAGCCTAAGCCGGCTTTGAATTCATGCACTTCTCCTACCTCAGCCTCCTGAGTACTGGGATTAAAGGTGTGCTCCACCATGTCCGGCTCATGTTTAGATTTCTTTTGCATTTGCATGTCTGCTTGTTCCAGCATCTTTTGTTAAAGAGATTGTCTTTTTTACATTTTATTGTCTCTTCTCCATCGTCACATATTAGTTATGTCCATAAAGGTGTATTTTGGAACTACTTTTTTTTTTTTTTTTTTTTACAATTTTTAACTTGTCTATTGTCAGTACCACCCTATCTTGATTACCATATCTTTACAGTGTGTCCTGAAGTCAGATACTTTAACTTTTAATTCTTCTTCTTTATGCAGCTGACTATTCTGGGGTGTTTGCCTTTCCATAAAAACTATAAAATCAGTCCATCAATAATCACAAAATGACTTGCTGGTATTTTGGCTTGGCTTGTGTTGAATCGGTAGATCAGGTAGGGAAGAATTGACATATGACAATATTAGGTCTTCCTTTTAGGAATGTGGAATACTTCTACATTTAATTGGTTCTTTGATTTCTTTGGCCAGAGTTTTACAGTTTTCTTCATGTCAATCTTGCACATATTTTGTTAGATTTATGCCTACATATTTCATTCTTTTGGAGTGCTGATATAAATAGAAATTTGTTTCTAGTTTCAAATTCCACTTTGTTATTGCTGGAAAAAAATGATTGATTTTTATATATTAACTTCGTATTTTTCAGTTTCACTATGATTTCTTACTAGTTTCTGAAATTTTAAACAATCATTTTGGATTTTCTATATGGATAACCAAAGCAAGTTTTATTTCTTCTTCTCAATTTGTATATCTGTTATTCCTGTCTTATTCTATTGTGTTAGTGAGAACTTGCAGAATTATATTGAAAAGCAAGGATGAGGGGTGGCATTGCTAAGATTGTCTTGACTTTAGCACCAAAACTCTGAGTTTCTCAATATGAATATGGTGTTAGCTGTAGATTTTTTGTAGTTTTTCTCAAATCAAGAAGTTTTCTATTCCTATTACCTGAGAGATTTTGTCATGCATTGGTAATTTGTTAAATGCTTGTTCTGCACCTGTGGATGTAGTCATATAATTTTTCTTTGTTAGTTCCTTGATGTGATCAATCACATCGATTTTTTTTTTTTGAACACTGAACCAGCCTTGCATGTTAGGATGAGTTCCACTTGGTTGTGGTAAATAATTCTTTCTATACATTATTATGTTTGACTTTATAGTATTTTATTGAATTTTTGTACATTTATGTTAATAAGAGGTGTTGGTCTATAGCTTGCTCTTCTTGTCATAACTTTAAGTGGTTTTAGTATTAGGTAATATATTTGTTGCTTGATATCTGCAAGACCCAGGAAATCTTTGGATACCAAAGATCCATTAGTGCTCAAGACCCTTAAATAAAATAGTGTGGCATTTTCATATAACTAATCCATAGCCTTCCTTACACTTTAACTTAATTCCAGGTTACTTGTAATACCTAATGTAATAGAAATGTTATAAAAAGATATTATACCGTATTGTTTAAGGAATACTGGCAAGAAAAATCCTTATACTTAGTAAAGACACCTTTTTTCTGAAAAAGTTTGATTAGTAGTGGGATGAATCCACTGATGTGAAACTAACAAATGGGAAAAGCTGACTGTAGCAGTCTCAGAGCAATCCTGTCTTCCATTTTTGAAGGAGATTTTAGAGAATTGGTATAACAACTTTCTTGAATATTTCATAGAATTCATCAGTGAACACATCTGGGACCTGATGTTTTGTATTTTAGAAGGTTTTTATTATTGATAATTTTTTATTAGATGCAGGCTTATGTAGATAATTGTTATTCTTTATATCTGGATGTCCCCTCAAAGCCTCATGTGATCATGAGGGGCCAGCTTTTAGAGGTAACAGTATCTAGAGTTTATGACTGGTTCATTGTCTAGTGCTAGGATTTGGGATGTGAGTGCTATACCCTCCCTAGGGTGGGTAGCCTGCAAATAATGTAAGGGAGGAAAAGAGGCTTGTTCCCCTTTTGGTCTTAATGCTTTTGCTGTCTTCTACCACCATGAACTGTTGTCCCTCTATCATACCTCCCTACTTTGGAGCCAGCTGATTATGGACTAAAACTTCTACAAACTGAGCTAAATAAGCCTCTCCTTCATTAACTTGGGGTGTTGAGTATTTTGTCTCAGCGATGAGAGAAAAATAAGTAAGACCATAATTTACTTCTTATATATGCTGTAGCAAATTGTATTTTTTGAGATCCACCGATTTCATTAGGTTATCAAATATGTGGGAACAAAGATGTTCATAATATTACTTTGGTATTCTTATAATGTCTGTATGATCTGTAGTGAATTCTCTTCTCTTATTTCTGGTTCTTGTAACTTGAATTGTTTTCCTTTCCCCACTTTAGTCATTATTATTAGAAGCTTATTAATTTTATTAATCTTTTAAAAGAACCAGACTTTGATTTTCCTGATCCCTGGTTTCGATTTCATTGACTTATTCTGTAATTTTAATCTATTTCTTTTTTTTCCTTGTTTTTCTTTGCCTAACTTTGTAAAGCAGAACCTATATGATTGAGTTTACATCTTTATTTCTTTCTGATATGTGTATTCAATGGTATTAATTTTCCTGTAAATACAGATTTTCACCAATTTTGCTAGTTGGTTTTCCATTTACCTTTAATTTAAAATACTTAAAATTCCTGAGGTTCTTTCTATGACTCACATGTTATTTAGAAGTGTGTTGTTTAATCTCTAAAAATACCGAGATTTTGTAGGTATCTACCTGATACCAATTTCCACTCAAATTCCATTGTATTCTGAGAAAAGGTATCATATGATTTCTATTAAGTGTACTAAGATAAGCCAGGCATGGCAGCGCACGCCTTTAATCCCAGCACTCGGGAGGCTGAGGTAGGTGGAGTGTTGTGAGTTCGAGGCCGACTTGGGCTACAACGCGAGCGCAAGGCCGGCCTGAGCTACATAGTGTGACCCTGACTCAAAAAAAAACTAGGGCTGGGAGTTTGCCTCAGCAGCTTCAGCTCCTGTCTGGCAGGCGTGAGGCTGTGAGTTCAATTCCTGGTGCCACAAAAAAAAAAAAAAAAAAAAAAAAAAATGTGTACTAAGATATGTTTTTTGGCTATGTACATGGTTTATCTTGGTATAGGGTCTTATGATTTTGGAAAGAATGTGTAAATCTGTTGTTGTAGGGTTAATCAGTTTGTAGATGTTAATTACATTCAATTGATTAATGTTGTTGAATACAGTAATGTTCTTACTGGTCTTATGCCTGCTGGAGTTGTCTATTTCTGATAGCAGAATTTAGAATCTCCAGCTGTCATTATCTATTTCTCCTTACAGTGCTATCAGTTTTTAGCTCATATATTTTGCTAATCACTTGTTAGGCACATATGCAATAAAGACCATGTGTTCTTGTAATATTGAGTTCATCATTATTTAAAATAGACAAGTATTCCTATATCATATTTAATGCTCCTCTTTATTTATGATAAATTTTCTTGCTCTGAAGTTTGTTGATATGGAAATTAATGTAGATGCTCCAAGTTTCCCTTGATTCTTTAATTTGTTTTTATTTTTTTTCCCTTGATTATTATTACTATGTTTATTTCTATACATTTAACTTTTAAATTATGTGTCTTCATTAAAGTGACTTTCTTATCAACAATATACAGTTGCAATATTGTCTTTTTACCCATTCCAATGATTTATACCTTTCAAGGGGTAAAACGCTCAGTGTATAACTGGATTAATATGTAGCATATTTATTGCTGTTATATATGCCCTGTTCTTTTTCTATTATTGTTCAGTATACTATTTTTTCTGTCCTTTGTGACTTCAGTAGTGTATTTGATAAGGTTTCATTTTCTGGCCTTTCCTGATATTCCAATTTTTTGATGAGATAATTGTTGACCATCAGATAAAAACAGGCCTATTGAAACCTGATCACAAGGATAAGGTGACGTATACGTTGCTCTGGAGGCATGGGCACCAAGTCAAGAATTCCATCTTTTGGTTCCTAGTTGATGTGGGAAGACAATCTCTAAATCAAGCAGGGTATTCACCAATTCCAATAATGGTGATGCAGAGCCAGCTGGCTGCTGGTTTCTCTACCTGTCGCAACTTCATTACATCTCTTCTCCTTTGGTTTTTCTCTCCCCATATTTCGTTTCTCATCTTCATATGCCACAGTCATTTCATGGTGACATTCTTGGGCAGGTTCAGTCTTACAGGAAAGATTTCATTGTTACAGTAGGCTTCTTACAAGGAGGTGCTTTATTTACTCTGTATATACTGTATCTAGTCTGGTTGAGATAGTTTGGTAATAACTCTATGAGGAAACAACTATGAATTGCAAATGAATCATGAAATTTGTAGATTATCCAGTATTTCAGGGATTATGCTTTTGATATGATGGTTTGCCAGAGTTAGGATATAACAAGCTTTGAAATTTCATATTATAAAGTGCTTGATATTTAAGATAGCATCCAGCCTATAAATAATCATTTCATCAAAATAAGACTCAATATTATTGTTCCCTCTTAGAAATCCAGTTTGCTCTTTTGATACCTGCTAGAAGTAGAAAATGAAAGAATAATTATTATAGGTGGAATATTAATATAATTAAATAACTAGTAGTAGTGTTATGTCATTTATATTTTATTGCATTTGCCATAGCTTCCTGTGAAGTTCTTTTTAAAATTTTTTATCATGTTCATTTCAAATAAATTTTATGATTGGATACAGTCTGGGAAAGGAGAGTTTGGTTTCCAAGTAACATGGCGAATGTGTGTTGGGCAGAGGTGTAAGCCTGGGTATGGCTGGAGGTGGGTCTGCCCTCCATTACATCCTTCTGCTTTAGTATTAACAAAAATGAGTGCAGAAGAAATTCCAGTTCATTGAATACTTCTGCAAATTTCCAGTAATATTGCACATAGTATTATGGAAAGGTGGGTTAAATGAATATTAGAAACCAAAGTTCAATTTATCCATTCCATTTCTAGGAATGAGTCTTTTTCTAACTTAATATTAAAGTGGTTTGGAATAGAGCTGAGTATGAAAAATTTACTGTTATAGTTTTAAAGCAAAAATGGTTTTAAACAAATAATTTGAATAGAAACATGCTATATAAAAGCATTTACTACAGAGAGAATCTAATCCTACTACAATCCTGGATTCTAATCCTACTGTAATTTGATGGTCTTACTGTTATCTGGATATGCTGCTGATGGCAAATATTTTGACACTGCATATCCTGTCTTTACTTAATTACTTTTTAAACTGTGTTTTTTAAGTGTTGGGTTTTTTTGCTATTTTAATAATTATAATTTTTTTAACAGAAGAAAAGTAAGAAATTAAATTAGAACAATTTTGCAACAAGCCAATAGGAGAGTAACAATAATCAACACATTGCATATTGTTATATTCACAGCAGTTGTTTAGGGTATAAGATGTAGACATGAAATATTGTCCAGAAAATTATTAGCACAAAACTTTGTTTTTGAAGAGAGGCTATTCAATGGCTGAAAAGGCTATAGGATGAACAGTTTGTTATAACTGATGTTACAAATATTTATTTAAGCAACATATTTTTGGAGTAATGTCAATTGAAGTTTCTTTTTTTATCTTATGTAATAAACATCTTTTATAAAATTAGACTCTAAAAGCTTGAAAAAAATAGATTTTTTTATTTTTGAAGTAGTTGCTATAGAGTTTGCAAGTTTATTTGCAGTTATCTTATGTCCACTTTCAAATAGCACTGCTTCGTTAGCTTTGCAAGAATCTTATAATAACAAAATACTTTAATTACTTCATAGTTTCCTTCATACCAATTACTTCATACTTTCCTTTATACTGTTGCTGTCATTCATTTCACTTATACATCAGTACTGTATAAGTATAAACATGTAAGCATACATAATTAAATATATTGTCATTATTATTTTGAACAAAATCTTATCATTTAGATCAAGTAATAAAAAGTAATTTTTATGTTACCTTCACTTATTCATTTTTGATGCTATTCATTTCTGAAAAATATATCTGAGGTTTTGACATATCATTTTATTTTTCCTGGAGAACCTCTTAAACACTTTCTTTGCAAGACAGCACTACAGGCAACAAATTCCTTAAAGTTTTCTTTGAGAAAATACTTATTTTTCTTTAATTTACAGAGGATAATTTCATAAGGTTTAAAATTCTAGCCTGATTTTTCCCACGGAACACTTTAAATATCCCACTCTACTTTCTTTTTCCTAGCATTGTTTCTAAAGAGCTAGGTGTAATATTCATCTTTGTTCCAATACAGTGGTTTTTACCCTGACTTCTCTCAAGATTTTTAAAAAATCATATTTTAAAGTTCTATTATGATACAGATGGTAGCTTTATATTCTAACTTTTTCTGTTTGGTGTTCTTTGAGTTTCCTGGATCTCTGGTTTGGTATCTGTCTTGGTTACTTTTCCCTCCTTGCTGAGACAAAACACCTGACACCCAAAACTAGGGAAGAAAAGTTTTATTTACCTTACAGTTTTTGGAGGTTTCAGTGTGTAATCAGCTGGCTCCAAGGCAGGGTGGCATGGCACTGGGGCAACACTTCAAAGCAGCAGCCCAGCAAAAACAGCCAGAGTAAAAGGGGGCAAAAGCAAGCCTCCTTTTCCTCCCTTATATTGTACACAGGACACCTTCCCTCTCTAGGTTGGGTGCAGCATTCACAAATCTCCTTGCCCTCCTTTGCACAGGATGAGGATATTTACAGAGTAAGAACCCTAGCTCCCTGCTGAGTCTCTCAGTTAAACTTCTGACTTTCTCAAGTTGACACAATGTATAAACCATAACAGTGTCTAACTTTAATTTGGGGAAAATCTTGATCCTTGGCTTCAGATAACACTTCTGTTTCTTTATGCTCTTTCCTATATTCTCATTATGCATAATTATGTCTTTTGCAGCTTTCCCACAATGCTTGGATGTTTTGTTCATTTTCTTTCATTCTTTTTTCCCCTTTATTTTTTAGTTTTGAAAGTTTCTATAGTCATTCAAAGGTCATCTCTTCCTAATTATTTTGCAGTATTTTGCTATTGCCTATATTTTTTAGGTGATTCATGACAATAACTACAAAATGGAAATAATAATATAATATACTACATACAAATTAGCAGACACATAGTTATATCATGTACAGGTACAAATTCTGTATGATGAATGTGATCATTATGTGTATCTAAAATGTACCAATAAAATCTGATTAACAAAACAAAATAGCAGGCACTACAATTAGACTTACTTTATCCTTTTGACAATTTCTATATTGAAGAAAATGATGGTAAATATCAACATTAGAGTTTAAATCTGAAACTGTATTTGTAATTGCTACATTGTGAACAGTACACAAATCGAGGTAATATTCTTCTAGTATTTGAAAATAATTATCTAATTCAACAAAACTTTCACCCGTTCATTGATAAATGAAGATTGGCATGCATCTTCTTTATAAATTCCATTGTATAAATTAATCTAAAGAAAATATCAACTTCCATTCATGTTAGAACTATACCTGTCTCCAGTTGCAACCATAAATTGATGGTGTGTACAAGGACAAAAATCAATAAAAACATTTTGCAAGAACTTGCAGGGCTGTATGAAATCTGTAATAAAGTGCATTGCGTATCTCATTATCATTTAAATATGACAAACTACCTAGAACATTCGTCATAACATCTGCTACTTGGAAAGTTATCATTAATATTACTTAGGTCAATGTAGAAAGGAGAAATGGTTTATCAGGACAACTTTTTAGATTAGATTGCTTTGTGGTAGACTTTGAATTATGGTTGTGAGTCAACATAAGATTTAAAGCTAAATTTTTTTTAAAAATGACTGATATCAATTTTGTCTTTCTTTGCTTAATTGTCTTGTTCATTATCTTTAGCTTAAATCTGCTGTTTTTCTACACTACAATCACAGGGAAATTTCAAAGCATACAGCCTTGGCCTTTGGAAACAATCTACTAAATTATAATCTGGAATTTGAAACATCCCTGATAAACCTGGTGCATCAGTGCAGGTATGCCTATGGCCTGGGGTACGCAAACCATTAAAAAATAATCAAGGAGGCCCTGAGTTCTTGCACAGTCTCTCTTGTGATTTTTCTTAGCTCTGTGAACTTGGAATTACTTGAACTTCCTGTACTTGTCTTATCCCACTTCTCAAGTAGAAACAGTGGTAAAAATGGTAATAGAGTCGCAATGTATCAGATGACAGATGATATTCAGTGTTGTTGAAAGTGAGGAAGAATCCTATGGTTATATGTCTCATATTGCTTTTTGCTTTTTTTTTTTTTTTTTTGCAAATTCTGTCAGCATATCTGTTGCCATTTAAATAATTCTTACCTCATCTTCCCTCATTTTCTTTTTGAATATAATTGGCATAATCTCTTACAAAGTTAATTTCATTTATATTAATGATATGAGAAAATTGCTAGCTCCTACAGGACAAATAAATGAGTACATTTCTAATATAAAGTGATCAATAGGCATTGTTTGATTAATAAAACATGAGATTTCCTACTCATTAAAAATTCTATTTTTATTTCAAATTTGAGTCAAGAATTTCAGTCTCATAATTATTATGTACTGGGGTTAGATTTCAGATCTGTATACAAAATGCATTAAAAATATATTCAATGTTAAATTGTATTAAATCAGTTAGCCATCTGTTTTACAGAAAGATACCGAGTGCTTAAAATTAAACTTGACAAATATTTCATTAAAAAAATATGTGTGAAAAGAATGTTATTTATGACTCAGAAGGGTCTATGCTGAAGTACTTTTTCCTTTTGGCCACAAGATGGTGCTTTTGCACTCTCTATCTTCATTGAGAAGTTTAAAAATACCTTTAAAATGGTTGACAAGACTTTAATTTTAGAAGAATAATTAGAGTTTAAAGTGGTTATTATTGTTCTCTGAAAACAGTCCCCACTACGCATTAGGGTAAGGAATGTTAATATCTAGGTAAAAATGAAACATCTTTTTAATCCATAAGGACAATTCAATTTGTCTATTTTTAACTGGGTTTGGTGGCTCTCAGAATGTTATTTCAAAACACAATTGAGGAAAGTCCCTCCAAATAACTAACATCTGTATGTCATTATGCAATTCCCATGATAGCATGGACTCATTTATGATGACTGCCGAACTGGAACTTGTAAAATGCTTGTCGGAGTAAGTGGCTCTCGTAATGCAGTTGGGTCAAGTGCAAACAAGGTGAGAAGAGAAGCCTTTACAAATGGAAGTGTTGGGCATCGTATCCAAGATTACTTATTTTCTTTCGCATGCATGGAATTGCTTCATTATTTTGTGATTTATCTTAAAAGGACTGCTTGGTTTCTGCCATGTTAAGACTTCCTGGAAACTTAGCACTTGAGAGTTGAAGAGTCTGTAACTATCTTTCTTTTTTCTTAAAGAAAGTGTGTTTTGTACACCATTTCTTGATCATTCAACTGTTGTCCCATCAACGAGAATGTGTGATTATTTATTTATTGTGTTAAAGGATGTGTCACTGAAAGGACTGGAGAATCTATTTTTCTTATTCCCTCCTTTTTTGACCATATTGCCTTTAGAGAATTTCATGAAGTTTAACTATCTTACAGTTTTACTATTCTACTTTGCTTTCAAAATTTCATCCAAAATACCATAGAACAAAGAATCATCAAACCATAGTATGGTTTGATAGGTATTGTATCACAATATTTTCATCAAGCTTTCAGGAAAGTATTTACCATTAACAATTCAGAATATTTAAGGCCCACGCTTTCACTTGACTTGAAATTTCAAGTTCAAATCTTTTAGAAGTTTCTTGCTGTACCTGATCAGGCATTTGTCCCATGTCCCAGTGGTAGTACACAAGAATGAATACTATGTGAAGCATAGTCCATATTTCTATTCAAGAAGAATCATTATTTTATGTTTCAAAACTGAAATTTTTACTAAACTGAAACCAATATCTGAGTTTCTTTCAAGCCTTTGTATATTGTAGGGAATCTGGGCAGTAAGTGATGCTGGAGGCAGGGAGGGGAGGTGGGTGTGGGGTTGCCTCATTTACATGGAGGCGGCAAGGTGACATCTGCACAAAGGACTCACCTTCTGTAAGTAGCTGCCTGTCTAACGCAGCTACTTAAAGCCTCCCAAGGTCTCTAGAACAATTTTGTTTGACCTTTTGTTAAAGACCGCCTCTACTAAGCAACTGATTTTCCTGTTCCCAAGGGTGGAAGGTTGAGATGGGTTTTACGGTGCTGTATATTAAAATTGTATCAACTTGAGTGGTTCCAGTGTAGTACATGGAATCCCTGGTCATCTGAAAATAGGGAAGAATACACAGCTACAACTTCTGACTCAAGAATTAATTTCCTTGTGTGTGATTACTACCATCTTGAGTGTTATTATTTCTTTAATACTTTATTTTGAAGAAAAATTTAATAGAGTCTTCTTGGGGTGTTAAGGCTATACCTGAAGCACCTGTGACAAAGAAATGCATATTAGTTGGGTTTTCCTCAGCGTGATCAAATACTTGATATCTATAATTTAAAAGAGCAGAGGTTTATCTTTGGCTCAAGGTTTCAGATACAGTCCATGGTAACTGATTCAAAACAGACACATCATGGTAGAAGGAGTGGGGCAAAGTTACTCACTTCAAAGAGATTGGGAATTAGAGCACAGGGGAAGAGTTCTAGTCAGAGTTACACCCTCCAAAGGCACAACCCCAGTGAACGACTTCATCCAATTGGCCCCACCTTCCAGCAACACATTCAGCTATGAACATCAGTGCATTAATCTATTGATAAATATGCAGCAGTGCCCTGTGAGTCAATCACCTAAGAGTCCCTTCATTCTGTGAGGTTGATAATTAAAATGAACTGGCACAGGATGATTTAACAGAGATCCTCATAGAGGAAATTTTGACATGATCTACATCTGACTTTGGTTGGCAATGTATAAGTATGTGAACTCCTTAGGGGACATGTCAGCAGCAGAGGTGCCTTCATGCCTAGTTGCTTCAGGAGACAAAAAACACCTATTTGGCACCCATTTCTGAAGCCAAAATAATTCAGATGATTTATCTTTCCCAAGTTTGCTGTTTCCATTGTCAAGTCAAAATTGATAGGAAGGTTGCTGTCATGCTGTACAATCTATTTTGATGGATGCCAGAATATATTTTTGCAAGAAAGTACGCTGCACCTTTTTCCTCATGATCCTCTGCAGCATTTTGGCATGAGAGTGAGAGTGATTCTGAAGATTGTACAACCTAAAGGTAAATGTATTATGTGTATGAGATGTGTCAAAATTACAGTGAATAATTAAATTTTTAAAATTTATAATTTTTATTATAATTTATAATACATTATAACTTATATTAAAAATAAAAGACACAAAGCTATGAATTTTACTCAAAATATTCCTTCTCATTTTGAGCAAACTTATTCCATCATTTTTGCTACTTTCTGAGACAGTTTCAAAGTCCTCTCCTGTGAGTGTCATTGGTTGCACTTTTGTGGCTTCCTTAATGTCCTGATTTAATTAAAAACATTTACCTTTTGTGGCAATTTTAACTGTTGGGAAGAGCCAGAAGTCACCTGATGCCAAATCTGGTGAGTAAGGTGACTGAGGACAAGATACTTTCACAGACATTGCCAAATGTTTTGAACAGACTCAGAACATCTATGCAGCCATGACAGTGCAGCTAACTAAAGGCATTCAGGGAAGAGAGCATCCCGAACTGCTCCGGAAAGTTGCAACAATGATGGGATACGTGTGTTTGAAGTGTGAATGAGGCGGAGTATTTTGAGAGGATCAATGGCAATGTCTTTTGCTGTAATAAATTTTAAGATATTATTTAAACATCCACTGTATTTTTTATCATACTTTGTGTAAAGCTCCATGAGGGTCTCATATGACTCTGAGTTCAGGAAGCATCCAATCTATTTTCATTCTCCCTAATTTTTCAAAGTCAAAGTTTATATCATAGCTATACTCACTTTTCCTCCTTTTTCCCTCAGTTTCTTTTTTTTTATTTAAGCGAAGAAAACAGAAAAAAAGACATATAAAACAAAGACAACAAGCAAAAGAGACAAACAAAAGACTAGAGTAAATACACAACAGTAACATTGCAGGTTTACAAAATCGGATGATAGAAACTTGACAATGGTTGCAATATTGCGTACCATTATCTTTAAAATGGTTACTTTCCCTCAGTTTCTTAAAGTGGCCTGTTTCATGGTTTGTGCACGGATGCCTACTGCAGTGATATCGACCTTAATTCATTCCACTAATCTGGAAAAGATGGCCATGATCATGTTCGTTAGGGAAAGGTGGCTGTAGTCGTGTTTGGCACCAATGCAAAGTTCACAAACAAAAACAAAATTTTGCCAAAAGCTTCTGTTTTCAAACCAAATTGTTCACAAACAAAAGTGTTTGTGAACCAAGGTACCACTGTATGTGCAAAAGTATTGAATCACATTTTTTGTCCCATTTTAAAGCACGGAGGAGACACTTTCAGGTACACAGTCCTCATTCATTGCTAATCTAGGTCTGACAGTAATCAGTCATTTAGTTCACAAGAATTTATACTTGACCAAAGCTAATCAGGATTGTGGAAAAAGACAAGCAACACCTGAGAAATCACTTCCTTTGACCAGGGTGGAGACAGATGATAAGAACCTGCCTTTGTGTGTTGAATCTAAAGATAGGATTAACATTGTGTGGAATAAGTCAGATGCACACCTTGAATCGACCCATTACTTTGTCTAGTTCAAAGGAAGGAAAAAGTTGGAGTTTGGGTCAGAGGGTGAGGATACTGGCAGGACGGCTGAGGCTGCTATGGGCAATAAAGCACGATACCGATGACTACCAATCCACTGGGCAGCTTTCAAGTTGTATGCAAAAATCTAGTCACTGGTAACTTTTAAATAGTGAACTGTGGCAATTGACATGAATTCCAGCTGCAGTTTCTTCTAATATTTGACTACGTTTGTCGGAGGATAATTATTTACCATCCTGATGAGTCCAGGCGGTCTGCTAATTAATTCTTCCGTGGAACACTTGCCATCCTTGTTGCTGCTCTGTGCTGCATGCCGAGGGTTGTGCATAAACAGCCTTGGCACAGGGCCCACCATAATGATTATGCACATCGTGAGCTCTGTGCCAAGTGTTATTTAATCCAGTCTCCCTGAGGTCAGAGAGGGAGGACTTCTGCTGTGCTCCATGTTTACAATTTTCAAAAAAACGGTAGGTGAAAATATGGTTCTATGATAGGCAGTGAAAAAAATTTCTATCTAGTGAATATTGGAAAAATAATTAGGACTAGGTGCAAATATATTACAAATCTGTACAACAGTGTTAAGTACTCTGGGCTATGAATTTGGCAACATATTAACATTTTTTATCTGTAAACATGATCCTTTCTAAGAAGGGTATAGGAAACAAGTAAATGAAATGGAAGGTCACAACACCTTACTATTAATGAAAAGAAATGAGAAATCAGGTAATATATTTTAAATAAATCTTACTTAAAATACAGGGCTGGGCATGATATAAATTGGATTTGCCTGCTAACACAAGGCTAATTATAATGTTTAACTGGTAAACATTGTTGATTTGTTATATTTTCTTATAATCTTCACTAGAAAATTCTGATCAGGAAGTTTACTATTCAGCTGCATTTTCTATATACTGTCTTTTAACAAAAATTCCAATTTATTTTATGTTAAACTGCATAGCAGATGCAAGTTATGAGCAATATTTCACTCAGGCCAGACACCCAATTAAGTTGACCTTGTCATTAAGAGAATCATGTATTTCATTGCTGAATTTAAAGCTTTGATAATCATTTTAATGGTGCCTCAAAATGACCAGAAATCCCTAGCAATAGGGATTACAAATTCTCACATTTCCCCAGGCAAATATAGGACAAGACAGGCCACCTAGTCATGCTCCAAAAGTCTTTTTCCCTTCTTTATCAGATAAGTATTTATGGCAGACAAGCTTCCTCTAGGCTTTATCGATGATGATGATAAACTGAGAAGAAATGACAGCTGAAGGAGAGAGGAAAAAACACGAAGGCGAGCTGGAAACCTCTACCAGGGCTTCAGGGAGCAGCAGCAGCCCTGCAGAGCCTCCCAGGAGAGACGGTAGAGAGGGGGAGGAGCGCGGGGGTTGCTTCACTGGACTGCAGTTAAGGTTTAAAAATTTCACGAATTTGGAGGGAACTAAAGAGCTCTTAAATCTCACATCGGAGGTTCTATAAAAATGGACTCATACTTACAATTCAGTAATTATTGGACCTCATGATTCCTGTTCTCCTTTGGAATCCCATAGTTTTTGAACATATCTAGGATAAAATGAACATGGTAGTGTGCATTAGGATTCAAACAGTGCCTGTCTTCCATGCAACTTTTGGTCCTTTGCAGGTGATTTCTCCCTTTGTTATATTCTACTGAGACTGAGATGTCTTTAAAAGGAGCTAGCAGTTAGGTTGTTCCCTAATTGCGTATTTCAAATGTCTACAAGACAGGTTACCCTGTGTAGCTAAAACTTGTCTAGACTTACCTCCATGCCATCGTCTGAGACTGGAACTTTCTATTCCAACTCAAAAAAAAAAAATTAATGTTGTATTTGTACTTTTACCAACATGTTTTATTTTTAAAAAATCATGGTTCTGTTTATTTTCTGAGCACACCTTCATGGAGAAATACACGTAGTCTTTTAGTTGTAGATTTTTGTGGTCTGTCTGTGTCTGTTTTGTGGAATTTTATGGAGTTCTCACTGGTGGGTCATACCCACTGTCTCTCTCTCTCTCTCTCTCTCTCTCTCTCTCTCTCTCTCTCTCTCTCTGTCTTTAATGGGGATTAAACCCAAGGGCATTCCATCCATGAGCTACATCTCCAGGCCTTTTTATTTTTATTGAGACAGGATCTTGTTAAATTGTCCAGGATAGCTGGCCTGAAACTTGTGAGCCCATCCTTCCAAGTAACTGGGATTACAGTCATACCACTCTTGAATATGCCATGTTAAAATTGCACTCTACAGGTGTCAATAGTGAATACAAAACCAATATCCTTACCCAGTATATTTCTTTACACTTAGACTTGTGTGTTGCTAACTGAATTCTTCAGCATCACATTATAGCACCAATGGTCTCCAAAATCATTATGCAATGAATCCTATCCTTAGAGCTCTTTTGAGCACACATTTACAGTACAAACTATGAATATTTGTTTAATAGATTATATGCATATAGAACTACTATATATTTCATATTATAAATATAGCAAAAGTCAAGTGCTGTGGTTTGTACTTTTAACTGCAAATATTTAGCAGGATAAGGCTGGGAGATTTGGAGTTCAGACCAGCCTGGTCAACACTGTCAATCTCCCTCAAACAGATAAATATAGTATATAATGTATTTACAATAATAATATAGCATACTAAAATATACAGTATAATAATGCCAAGTATTTATATAGACTCATATAAACTAGTATCCAAAATACTATAAAATAGTATAGCTTGTATTACATTGTACCATATGCACAAACTATAGCAAACAAAGAATATGATTTAAGAAAGTGAATATAAATTATAAGGTATATTATTTTCCTTCCAAACTTAATGGCTGTCTGTATAATGCTGTGGGATTCATGCATCATCTTTGCAAATGGTGCACTTTCTAGTACAGAATACTAATGGAATTGTTACTTCAACAAAAATACAATTTACAATTATTTTATGTTTTTGTTTAGAACATATGTTATGGGAGTTTCTGATTTTTTTTCCTTGACTTTACTTAGTAGTCCTTTAGCTCTCTTGAGGGGTACTTGGAACGTGGGAACAGGGTAGCTTGAGCAGTAGTGGAAAACTGACCTGAGATTAAACTTTTTCTTGGAACAGTAAATAAAATTCTAAAAAGTAAATAATTTATAAGTGATTTTAATTTACAAATCACTCAACTATAGGTTCATAGGAAAAATGGAGGTACAAAGACCAACTTTCTCCTAATGTTTATGGAGTAAGCCCAAGCCACAGTGGGAGCAGAAATAGTGCTGTGCAAGAATTACTTTGGTACTTTTAGTACTTATAATCTCTAACATAAACAGATACACTTATATCTCTGCATGTATGTGGTCATTTTGCAATAAAATGATTAGGACTCTAGCAAAGGCAATAGTTGTAGTCTGTGTAAATCACATATATTCCAAATTACTCTCCATTACATAAACTTTCACTAAGAATTGACACAGAACATAGACCAATCTGCTAATATTAATTAATACAATTTTAATGTTACATATCTTATTGCAGGTATATGTTGCCTTTCATGCCCAAACATTATTTCAAATGTTTATTTTTGTTTTTGCCCTCTGAAATCAATGTTTAAAAAATATTTATTAGTTTTTAGTTTTTTTATTTTACAAATATAATCAATTATTTTAAGAATTTGGCAAAAATCATGGACTCTTTCCCTGGGAAAGTGCACATATTTGCAAAGTGACACTTGTATAATTATAATATTTAAAATTTCTTTTATGCTTCCCAGTATATATGCAATTTATTTTTTAATACAGTCCTTTACAAACTGAAATTTACTATTTTCCTGTCAACTTAATGTGTGAAATTAAAGATATGCCTCAGAGACAACAATTTGTAAGCGTAGTTTAAAGAAGCAGTAATGATGAAAGCAAAACAAGCCATAGTCCTCTCCTCTTCTGGCTGTTTCAAACACAGAAGGTAGCTGGGTCAGAGTGGCAAAAGAATTCCTAAAATCATGTGGCTGATTTCAGAACATGGTGGGTAGAGTCTGTAAGACATTGCTGGAGGTCTGTCAAGAGCATTTGCCATGGCGGTAAAAGGGTGGGTAAGCCACAGGATTTGGGAGTTATGGTCAGTAGTAGGGCATGTGAGAACAGAGAAATGGGAAAAAGGAAGGACAGACTTTCATGAATTAGGCAATAAAAAAAAGCCTAGAATCTGGATTGAGATTTGTCAAACAATGCTAAAATATTGATCCAGAGATAGATTTACTTTAGAAGAAAAACTAAGGCCTGGGGATTTAGCTCAGTGGCACAAACCCTAAGACTTCCCTACTCGGTTTGATTGAGGAGAAATTTTTTTCCCCAACTGTGTTTAAAAATATCAGCCCTGACAGAAATCATAGCCTTTACCAGAGCAATTCAGAATTTGAATTTTACTCTAAGAGCACCTATGTTTTGCCCTCTTTTTATTTTTTTCTTATTGTTTACCATGATGCAATGCCAACAATATCTTCTTTTTTATCAAGTTTATTTTTTGTAGTTTTCATCAAATTTTTATTGGCTCTGCACAATATAATGTATTTCTAAGATGGAAGAGGTATATCTGTTGTTTACTGCTATATCTGTCTGGAAAAAATATGCACATATGGAGCATTTGATAAATCATTTTAAAAATGCATAAATGAATGATAAAAAAAGTTAATTGATTCCCTGAGCAATGTGGCACCTTCCATGTGCAGGTCACCCTAGTCACTTTGGGCGTGACAGTGGACAAACACAGTATGATGTCTGCTCTGAAGGAACTTATTTTATATATATATATATATATATATATATATATATATATATATATATATATGAAAACAAGCCTATAAGCAATTAAAAACATAAATACCTTAAAATTCTGAGAGATTGCAGAAGAGGGAGTTATTAACTCTTCTACAGGTAGTCAGGGAGGGCTTTGTTGAGGAATTGACTTCTGAGATGGATTTTTAAGGATAAGTAGAATTTGCTAGGGCAGGACAGCAAGATCAGAGAAGAAGAGCAGGTTTCATTTGGTGTGTATGGATAATGTAGTTATAGTCAAAGGCGCTGCTGTCAGGACTATTTTCAGGAACTTGAATATAAATGAGAAGAAAGCATGGCCACTGGCCTTTTCCTTATTGTGTACCTTGAAGATAACTCTTGGCTAGCAGCGTTAACTGCTAGGACAATGTTTCTATCTTTGTGGTCTTCTTTGCCTCTCTGCCAGTACAATGCTTTTGCTTAAAAAGAGCCACCTCATTCTCTGATTGTTTTATGCCAAGTTGGTGTGTTGCCTGTGATTGTTTCCCAGCATTCTACAGCTTGAAGTTTGCTTTAGTGTATCCTTATGGTGCTTCTTATGCCTGCCCTGCTTGCAGGCTACATATGTTGCACCATTTTATATTTGGAGACCTTCCAAAGTGCGTGAGAGAATGAGACCAAAGTGGTTATTTTTAACCAAGGTTAGGGGGATGGGTAGGGGTGAGGTAGACACAAAGAATTCTGAATTTCCAGAATCAAATAGTTGAAACTGGCCTTGAGAAATCAGCTAGTCAGTTTTTTAAACTCTTGGCAGGATGGCAGAAAAACCATTTCAGGTATGCCACTAACATTTTCTGATACACATGACTAAATGAAATTTATATTAATTCTAAGTAATAATTGACATTTAAAAATTGGTTAAATGCACAATTTTATTTGCTTAAGATAAAACAATTTCCCATTTTCCCAAATGTATTTAATCATATGAATAACAGATACTATGATGTTTAAAAAATGAAATAAGTTTAATGGCCTTCCGCTTCCTCACTTACATAAATAAACAAACTATTAAGAAATTGCTGTTTTGTTAAAACAAACACTTGGAAGTAATTCTTCTTTGAGAATTCTATTACTCAACTAGAATTCTTTTTTTCTTTACTGCAATACTGAGTTTTCAGAATGATACAAATAGTTGGTACTGGTTAGAAGGTAAACTTTTGTAAAATGATTATATCCAACTCTCTAATTGGGGATTGTTGCAACCTAAACTCTTTAAGGGTCACAAGGAATGCAGAATACAAGGATATAGTGATGGAGAGAGGAGTGAATTATTGGAGGATGATTAATACAGGTATTATTCATTAAATATAGTGAGTTGCTTAAAATACAAGACATGATCCATCACTGCAAAGAGTTCTTATTATGAGTAGATTATACTTATGTGTCTGAAAACAGCACATCGTATGCGCACCACATTCTGAAGCAGCTTTGCTTGTAGTGGTCTAGTTGAGCTTTCTGAGCAAGTGCTACATTGACAAGTACCGTAGATATTCAGTGTTGGAGAAATTGTGGGGTGATGTGTATAGAGAAGATACTTTGGGAGAAGTAAAACCTGAGATGGCCTTAAAGGATAGGGAGAAATAGTAAGGAAGACCTGGATTAAGAACAAAACAAAAGCTGTGAATAAATGTGAGAGGCTCATAGTGCAGTGTACATAATGACAAAGCCAGAAGAGTTAGGTTGGAAGGTTTGATGAAGTCTACAATATATTTGGAGACTTGAGTATTGAGGTGCTGTGGTAGATTAACTAATTGCCAACTTGTAACAACCAGCTGAAATGAATTAGCATGGTGCTGGGTGTGGAAGGCCCACCTGAGTATTGCTGCCAACAGCATAAAAAGAGAACTGGAGAAGTGGATGGCTGTTGATTCTCCTGGAGAAGGTTGTCACACTGGTTTTCCTGATATCAACTCAGACATTCTCACAGTAGGAGGAGTTCAGGTCATTGCCATCACCACGGATGGCTGTGGGTTTTTTGGAGGATCTCTGGTCCTTACCTTGAGCATTACTTTCTGGCTCCAGTGAAGATCCCTCAGCCTGCTGGCACAGATCCTTCATCCCACTGGTGCAGACTTCCTAGCTTCCACCACTGACCTTTGGGCCTTCCCAGTGCAGATCCGTGATACAGACTCGCACGAGACGTTGTGGGTTCTAGGCCTTAAGTTGGACTTGTGGAGGGTACTGCTGTAGGATTGAGTTCTTCAGATGGATTCTTTGGGACTCTAGTACGTGGACAGATCTCTGCATTCTTCTGCATTTGAATTTTTGGGTGAATATTGTAAAATAATCCCATAAATTATGTGTCCTGTATTAAATCTTTTCATTTGTAAACTGACAACAGATGACAATCCAAAAATTTTACTTTTGGAATTGGAAAGCTTTAGGACCCATCTGAACAACATGGCTTGAGAAAGTAGTGCTTTAAAGTAAAGAAACACAGGGACTTTAAGGTATTAACGAGGGTAAGACTAAAAAATTGGGTATGTGTATAAGGATTAGCTAATACAGTCAGAACCTTGGTGAAAAAATTCCAGAATAAAAGTATCTGGATTTGGATTCTGTTATAAATTGTGACCTTAGATAAATTGGTTAACTTCTCAGTGCTTCCTTTTCCTCATCTTTAAATTATGAATATTGACAAGCACTCCCTTGTGACATTATAAATGAAATGATATGCATAGGGATTTTAGAAAAGTAAGATTTTAATCTATGTTCGCTAATTTTATTATTAAAGTACAATGCCATCTAGGTTTTCTGGATAAAATTTCCAAATTATCTCCAAAATTGGAATGACAGCTGCACATTGCAGAAATGTGATCATGATCAATGGAAAGGATTGCTCTAAAAGTGCCAGGAACCGAGTAGATATTCATGACTATTGATTAGCTAGCCCATGTCCTCAGACCCATGTTTTTGATGTCTTTTAGTTTGGGTGAACGGTTTGGTAAAATTGACAGGAGAATCTTTGTAGTTTTAGGACTCAGAAATCAGACTCTGACAAAATACCATGTTTGGATTTCCTGTAGAATGACAGAAGTCCTCAGATTTGAAGGAAAAGATTTTGTTTGGCAAAAGTTGAGGCTTTTCTGCTATTGCCAAAACGAACTCATTTGGACAAATAAAAATTGATTTGGAAATTTTAAAATAAAAATTTCAAACCAAACAGGATGTAGCCTGGTTGGGAAGGAAATGATTCATTGGATTAATGTTTGAGATAGCTCTATTTGTGCAACACTTAAACAACCACTGAGTTTTATCTTCAACACATAGTGCTGCTGTGACTGCCCAACTCTGGCCTACTCTAGGTAGAAAATGAGAAGTAAAGATAAAACTACACAAATTTTCTGTGTGAGTGAGTGTGTGTGTGTGTGTGTGTGTTGGCGGGTGGGCGTGCATGCATGTGTGTATGTGCTGCATGCGTGCAAAAATACATACTTAATGCCTTTGCTGGCTATCAACTTTACTTACAACTATGAGCTTCCAAATGATTCTTAAATTTTAGTGTGTTTTTGGCAGAGGATAGTTTCCTCTCCGTGAATGAAAGGTAGTGAAAGCACAGGCACTGAATAGAAACAATTTGAATGTAGAAGAGATGCTGCTGAGGCTCTCTCTTTCCTTTTCCTGTGAAAGAGAGGGTAAAGAGTGACATGTGGCTAGAGAATTTGCAGCCCTGTGATGGAGGACGGGAGAGCTGTCACCTGCTTTTGCTACACAGGGTGCCTAGCCTAACCCATCTTTCTTTGGCAACTGTGCCCCAGTGAGAAAAACTAGCAGTCCATATGTTGAGTAGGCACCATGCCATTTTGACAGGCGTGAGTGTCGGCAAGAAAGGGACCATGTATGAGCATCAAATGTGTTTGTTGTGGGAAGGATTCTAGGCCAGGAATATTAAAATAACTGTCTGTCCTTCGTTCTAGCACATATGGTTAAAGAGATATGCTATGATGACTCACATTAACATTGGAAAAAATATATATAGAATATACAACCATGCTAAATTTCTGCTGTTGATAAATTGGGCCTGGAATCTTCACAAAGGAAGGTTGTAGAGAAAAGTGCGTAGTGATAAGAGACTCTTCTCTATGTATCAATTAGAATTGACTAAAGACTAAATTCAAATACATTATAGTTCTTCTGAACTGATAAATAGGCTGAAGGATCCTATTAGACATTTGCTGAGAGATCCTGAGGTATTTCCTAACATTATTTGAGAAGTAAATGGAATAGAATGGGATCATTTAATATTTCAATTCCAAAGAAATTAAATTAATGTTAGCAATGTTAGTTCAACTATTTTCCTGCTACAGGGACCATTTGTTTTAAAATCATTAAAGGGTCTTCAATGACATTGTCTTGACATTTGGTGTGATTAAATTAAGAGAATTACTATAAAGTCTTTTCATCTCTTCTTAGATTTCTAAATGAATAGGACATCTTCCTATATAGGAAAAAGGGATGCACTGAGCCATCTTTTATAATTATGTTGATTTGTACTGTTTGTTGACTGTATAAATGTTTAGGCATGGAACTGCTTCACTTCACAAAATTCTCTTCATAGATGTCAAAAGGCTTGTATAACTCTTTAGAAATGCAGCATTATGTGCTACAAAGGATACTTTATAGATTTAGAGTATAAAGACATATGTGTAAAATTTGATAATAGTCCATAAGGTGTTTAAGTAAAATCTATATGCACACATACACATTTCCCCCTCCAAACCCACACAGGCTTGGCATTTGTCAATTTTTAAGTTTAGAGACATATCTAGTCTACATCTTGCTTTAGTAAGTTAGCCCCCTAAGGAAATGCCATATATATATATATATATATATATATATATATATTATTAGGTGTCTAATTAAGGAATATATTGTTTCCCAAAGTCACATTCCTCAAAGATGAAAAACAATATTTAAAATACTACATAATTTTCTTACATATATATTATATACTGTTTATTTTTTATTGACTGCATCCCATAACTAGAATGTAAGCCAGGGTGAAGGACTTCCTGCCTGTTATCAGTATCATCATTGCCATTGTCATCACTACTGTGTTCTAAAAACCTTCCTACAATGTTGCCGTGCACATATGGGTAAGTCAAGAAATATTTTGTTGAATGAACAGACAAACTGTATTTTTCTACAGTGATGGCTAAAAGGGCTCTATTCAGTCATGGTGCCAAGGGCAGAAGTTATCCCAGTGTCACCAGATCTTTATCTTTCCAGATAAAAACACTCCTTGTAATATGGCCAACTTAATCACTCTTATATAAAGTGTGAGTAAAAGTTTAGGAAACTTTAATATTGATATTGATCTGTCACATACACACTAAGTTATAAAGAGTGTGCTTGCTTTGCAAACATAGCCTCATGGCAAACCTCCCAGCTTCCTCTTCCAACCAGATGGCCTCCCCTAAGCCCAGCCCTACACAGAATTCTCAAGTTGGTGTTGGCCCTGCCTCCAATCCAAATCAGAGTATCTATGGTGGAACCAGGAATCAGTATTTTTCACAAATTTCCCAGGTGACTCTTATGTAACATTAAGGTCTGGGAAAAACACAGCCTGGAGTGGCCTACTCTTACATAATTCATTACTTCTTGTTCTCGTCCAAGGGTCTTATGACATTCATCAACTTTGCAGTGGTAGCTGAAAATTGTAGTTTTGTGGCTGCTTAAATTTGGGTAAAGACTGATTTCATTATTTCTTTTATGAGATCCATTCAATAAAGGAGAAATTATACCACAATTTTGGACTGGACAATAAAGAAGGAATTAGGTATTATTTTGATTGCAAACTTCCAGCTCTGCATAAACTGTAGAACTTGCAAAGCAGTCCTCTCCATTTTTTCTTCTTTCTGGGTGCTTCTATCAGACTCTCAACAGCAATACAACATTTGAAAGCAAATGAAAGAAAAATGAATAAGTCCATTTTTTAAAAATTTTTATTTTAAAGATAGTAAAATCCAACAAAACATAACAGAACAAAGTCAATCAAAGCAAAGCAGTACAACTGGTACAGAACTTCAAAGCAAGATACTAGGAAAACAGTAGCTACTATAGTATATCTTGTTATTTTCACGATAGTTAACCATTCCATCAGGTACAGTAAAATCAAACCAAAAACAAAACAGAATAAAACCTATCAAAATAGAATATGAAATAAAGCCAAAAAGTTAATCTGAATAAAGCAAAACAATGAGAACAATATTGGGCCTCAACGACAAGCCACAAGGGAATCCCTCATATTTACTACATTGCATACTGTCATCCTCCCAAGAGATGCTCAGACTGCTGGCCCCAGGCCTGCAAAATCAACCAAACCATACAAGCATTTAGTTGCTTTATGTACCTTAGTTGTTATCAACTTGGCATGTCCTCTGAACCAACAGGTTGCTTATAGGTGTGGAGGAGTGTCCTTGATTCTCAGTCTGCACGCAGATAGGCACACAGGAGGCACAGATCTTTCTCTTCCTGGAATCTGTGCTGCATGTGCCACTCACCAGGAAAGCAGGCTAGTTGTCTTCTGGTTGGAACCTCCCTGACCCAACATGGCAGATTCTCAGGAGGCACAGATCATTCTCTTCCTGGAGTCCATGCTACATGCTCCACTCACCAGGAAGGCAAATAAACTGAAACAAATTCCCAAAAGATGCCTCCCACTGGTCATCTTAGGCTGATACCAAGCTGACAGACGGGACCCTGGGCTAGATTTCTCACGGCTCTGGTGCCCTCTTGATTGGTGTCTTATGTGGAGAGCAAGGGCTCCACTGCACTATTATGTAGTGAATTTCCTGCCAATAAGAGACAAAAACTGGGTTCTGGTGATGAACATTTAGTGATGGGGAAGAGCACATGCTTGCAGTGTTCTGCAAGATAGATCATTGTCTTTGCACTGGAGAAAGTATCCATGTTCTAACAAGTGCCCAAGGTTGAAAAGTAATAAATTTTCTCTTGTTCAAATACTAGGAAGTTGTGATTATTACTCTTACTTTTGAGAAACTCACAAAGTCATTTATTTGGTGTCTTGGTTACTTTTCTCTCATTGCTAGGACAAAATACCCAACACCCAAAGTGAAGGAAGGAAAGGTTTAGTTAGCTCAATGTTTACAGGGGTTTCAGTCCATAATCATCTGGCTCCAGGCAGGGTGGGATGGCCCAGGGTCTAAATTTCAAAGCAGCAACCAGCAAAAGCAGCCAGAGCAAAAGGGGAAAGAGCAAGCCTCTTTTCCTCCCTCATATTGTACACAGCCCTCCACCCCTCCATGGGCGAGTGTAGCACTCACAAAATCTTGCCCACCTCTTGCACAGGGCTAGGATATTTACACTGTAAGAACCCTGGCTCCCTGCTGAGTCCCTTAGTTAAACTTCTAAACTTCTTAAGTTGACACAATGTATCAATAATAACATTTTGAACTAGGGGAGGGATGAGCTCTCCTAGTGGGTCAGAATAAGCCCTAGGTGGATGAGTAAGAAAACAGAGAAAACACTCTTGGTAGCACAGACCTGAGGGAACACGAACATATGAATCCCCGTCTCTGTCACACTCTGGCTCTAAGTCATGTTTCTGATCTAAAACTAACATCTACGTCTTGGGCATTATGAAACGTTTTAGATAGTGCTTTATAAAGCACTATCTAAAGTGTATTAATTAGATCATTCTACATTCCATGAAAGTTTATTCATCATATATGTTTTGTATTATGTGAAAACTGCAATTTATCAGTGAACATGGTTTTGATTGTAATAAGAAACACCTATGATAAATGGTGCTTTATTATAAGACTCACAAACAGATAAAAATTCTACAGAAGTCAGTAATTTCATGAAAAATCTGTTTTTCTTGATCTTCTGCTCTGTTGTCCTAAGTGTGGGCCATCTCCTGTCTGGTTCCCCTTTTGGTTGCAAGAGGAAAGTACCACCTCTTTGGATCGATGCTGCAGATTCTCTTGCTCCTAGCCTGCAGAAACCAGAGAGAAAAATCTTTTATATCAAGTGCAGAGTGAAATCCTTGCTGACAGGTCAGATGGAGTTGACCCAGGTCATGCTTCTACCTGTAAGTCAGTAGGAGCCACCAAGAGAGCCTGATCTGTGGGTGACACAGGACTCATCTCTAGAACTAGGATCAACTCATCTCCTTCATGCTAGAAAGGGTGGGACGCTGAACAAAACTGAGGCTCTGATGGAGGAAAAGAAGACAGGCAATTAAAGCTGGATTGCTGACCACCTTTCAGGATGATAAATTATATGGATTTCTAAGTGAACAAGTTATTTTTATGTTCCTTTAATACATAATCAATGTATCCTTTTTGCCCATCCCATACTTTTTCTTAATATAACTAATTTTGCATAGATATTATCAAATAATTCTTATTAACTAATTACAAATTACTCATACACAGACTGAGTCAATTTACATCAAGTTAAAAGATTTGAAGTTAAATACATGCATAAAAGGCAGAGGTATTTATCTAACTGCCAGAGGTTATCATTCCATGTTCAAAGTAAATCTGAGTTTTTCTTCCAAATTTGAAAAGTAAACATTTACCCTGAACTGCCTGGGATGGTCTTTTATAGTCAGGAAGAAGTATATTTCTTTATTTAAATGCCTTTTCCAATTCCAAGACCTTTATAACTTGGAGAAAGCTCAAAGATTAATTTGAATAGAGCATACTTTTTGATTTAGTAAAAAGGGTTTAGATAATAGAAGCAGGAAGCCTTTGTTTAAGTACATTCCGTCTTCTTCTTCACTCAATCCCTTTATTTGTGTGATCTTATGTATGTCAGTTAGACATATTAGGGCTAAATTTCCTTTTGTCTAGAGTTAACAATAGCATCTACAGTACTGTATAAAATTGTTGTTGTGATTAAATGTGTGAGAACTAAAACAATGTTCACAGTATAGTAAGGGCTCAGTACATATAAGCTAATATTGGTTATCTTCAAAACTTATATGGAATTATTATTAAAATGATCCTGAAAATTACACTAATATGAATAGTCTTAGTAAAGTGCATACTATGTTGCAAAAACTATTCAATGATATAAAACACTTAAACTGTGCATTATATACTTATAGTCACATGAAGAGAATATTATTATTATCATATCACAAATGGAAATTTGGAGAGTTCTAATTATATTCTGTAATTTCCAGAGCTAGGAGAATTTGAACCAAAATTTTAACTCATAACCATCTATCTTCAAAGGCCTCCATTTTTTCCTGTTTCATGAAGTAAAATTATATTCTTGACATTTTAAAGTCTTTCAACAGAGTTTTACTGATTTTTTTAAAGGAATATGGATTCCACTATATTTTACTCAAAAGTCTTTAAAATACTTTTAAAATGAAACTGAAAATAGAGCAATGTGCCAAAAATTACAAATTGTTAGCACAGATAAAAACTGTCTTCCAGATGTGTTTGGGTATTATAGCATATTTTTCTTAGTCAATCAAAGTTTAAAATTGGGGGATTTAGAGATTTATGACTTCTACTGAATTTCTGGATGTTCTGGTCACTCTTGTTATATGTGTTCACTTAAACGTCATTGAATTGTAGCTAAGAAGAGACCCTATCACATCAGGGTACAAATGTATATTTATTCCTCTTGTCCATGGGTTCTGGATCTGGGACTCTGTCATTTACCAAAATCTGCATATGTATGAGGTTCATCTAGAAAATGATGTATTTCTATAGAACCTGCGATGTTTTCCCAAATGTTTTAAATCATCTCTATCTTACTCATAACACCTATTATAGTATAAATACTATTTAATTAGATGTGATTCTGTATTGTTCAGGAAGTAACAAGAAAAAGTGTGTGTAATGTTTAATTCAGACACACTGTCTTTTTCTGAATAATTTGAACCCATTGAATGCTGAATCCGGGGATGGGAAGCACATGGATATGAAGGGCTGACTGTCACTGGTTTAATCACTCGTATTTGCTTCAGTGACCATCTTCTTCCTGTGGGTATTTTGTTTTATGATCTTGCTGGAGGTGGCGAAAATGATTTTTCAATATGATTTATATTTTTTGGAGGATAATAATGAAGTTAATGTTGTACTTACTTTTACTTTTTTAGGCTTAAATATACTATTGTCAACAAAAATTCCTTTCTTCATTTTGACACCAGAGCTGAAGTGCTTTTCAGAAAGGTGAGTTTCAGAAAAGTTTCCCAAGAAAGGGATATGACCATATTCTCTGCTTGCCTAATAGAGGGCTTCCAGATTCTGGACTGAACAGGAATAAACAATCAGAAGTAAAAGCGTATCCCCAAAACAGTACATTTCCTTGACGTCAGATCAGGTTTTCAAGTCATTAGGTCCTTAGTTCAGTGAGTATTTACGATCTTAACACATGAATCATTCATACAGTAAAGGAAGGAGTCTGCAGAATGTCTTCCTCTGTGGCAGGCATATGGATGAGATGTGGTTTTGGAGGGTGTCCAAAACTCAGATTTCCAGAGAGCTTGGCAAGAATATGGAGAGAGGGATTAAGAAGTTGGAGGTTGTTTTAAAGCTGAAAGCATCTGTGCCAGTAGAACAAAAACATGGTTATGATTAGATCTTCAACCTTTAAACTAAAGAGGTTCTGAGTTGTTTAGAATTACAGGTGTAGGTCCTTTAAGGGAAACTGAAAATGCAAAAATTCTCATTTATGAAGAGACACTTTAGAGATTTACATTACAGAAAACTGACCTTTACAGGATGATTTTCTAGTTTCTTTCCCAAGTAACTAGGATTTCCTGGAACATATACGTCATCGCTATAGTTATAGAGAATTATAAGTGAATGAGAATAATAGAGCTCAGAGAAGTTTCCAAGTTTTCATGGTAATGTCCATGAGACCCAAGTTGGACTGGTCCTAGAGAACAAACCCAATACTACAGTCTTCCTCCTGCACATGAGTTTCCTTCCCTGCCAGTACTCAATATTTTCACAAAATAGATTCATTTAAACAAAGGGATTATAGCACTGAGATAGCAGTTCACTAGAAACTAAATATCATTTTTAAAACTTTTATTTAGAAACAGAGGAAGAAGACACTTGAAAGTTATTAGTAGCAATATTTTGGCATCTTTGTTCACTGAATTGTTGGGAAGTAGTTCAAATGAATAGCAGATGTAGAAAGGACAATAACGTTAAGGCTTCTGTAAATGGAAAAATTCACAGTACTTTAAAGCATTTTCCAGAAGACTGCACTTTTGTACAGTCTTTGTTGTTTTAAAATGTGCTCACTTTGTTTGGGTATTTACTCATAATGAGACAAGTGATATTCATGCCAATGTTCATATATCTTTTGGAATCTAGGAAAATAAAACAAAAGAGAAATTTCGCATCAAGTAGTCTTCAGGTTTATTTCTACTATTAGAGCATCTTCTCTAAAGAAACCCTTTAAAGGAAAAGATAACATTTGCTTTCAGTAACAAAAATTATTCAGTAGCTTCAAAAGTTGAGGAGGCACACTAAACCCTTATAAAAGTATTATTTAATAGAGAAAAAAAACGTTTTAGGATCAATCAAATGATTAATTCTTTAATTGATTCCTACATTTTAAAAAATACTATATTAAATTTATTTAGTGAAGGAGTGGTGCATTTGACTACCAATTCTTTCAGATAATGGGCACATAATGATAAGTGCTTTTATTTTGTGAGGACTAGAAAGTTAAGAAAGAACCTAAAGTAAGTGGTTATGATGAATAATTCTCTGAGTTCAACCAATAGTAATCATTTCCATAGCCATATTCATATTGCTGAATTCTGTTTGCCAAAGATCCAACCATGGACACTGGCAGCTCATTATGTTTAAATGTTACCATTCTGACTCACAAAAGTAAACAGCCACCACTTCCATTGAAGAACCAAAGCTCTCCAGCAAAAGCAACAGCACACAGTGAAGAAGTTTGCATTTTTCTTTATTCACTGGTTGAAAAGTGAAAAGATTCTGACAATACAGAAAACAATTAGTGTACATGTCAGTAACTAAGTTCACCACAAAGTGGAGTATTTAAACTTTTAGTCAGGGAAAATACTGTAAATAAATGGCGCCTACATTTTAAATTTATTGCTAAATGAAACCATTTAGTCTACTGATTAGCACAAGTAATAGAATTTATAACTTTGTTAGATAAGTTCTCACACATGTGTGACTGCATTAATTGTGCAACTAGGGGTGCTTTATTTATTATATGTCATAAATGGTTCCTATTTACCCAGCTATACTGTCCCTAACCCTTTAGTCGCAACCTCCACTGTCTCAGATGATTGGTCATGGGACAGACTTTGATCAATATATATCAAACTGGAGACAAATAGAGTCTTAGACAAGACTTCCAAATGTCTATTTTCTCTTTTCTCCTTAGTTTTTGCCAAAAGATTATGCCCACACTAGCTATGAGTTCTGAGAGACACATGGCTTAGTCACTACTGTGACTCCAGTCAGCAATCCAATAGATATGTGAGCTGGCCCACCAAGGACCAATTCAGCAGTTTCACTTGACCTGCTGACCTGAAGACTTGTAAGATTTGTACGTTTATTTTTTAAAGTCATCAAATTTTGGGGTAGTTTTATCATGCAACATTACTGTGAACAGAGAGAAACATGTCAATTCAAAGAATACACATATAATAATAAAGACATCAAGAAAAATAAATGTAAATAGTCATGTTCATTGTCATTGATACACAAGCATTTTTAAAATTTTTGATCATGAAAAATATAGCAATTAAATGCCATCTGAATTCTAGTTATTATTAAAAATATTTAATTAGTTGAGATTCATGAAATATTCATTCCTTTTCACATAGATTGTTAGACATGTAAGACTGTATATCTTGAGTATGTATGCATATATTCTGACTGCCTTATAAATGTAGTATAAATGTGCTTATATAGTTAATGCTGTTCTTTTCAAGTGCCTTTCTTCATTTTATGCTAGAGTTCTCAGCAATTGGATTGATGTTGAGATTGGAAGGGTTTCAAAATACTTGGGATAAAATCAAGGAGAATGTGAGGTGAAAAAAAGCTACAGAGGTAAAATAAGATTCAGTTTTTATATCAAAATACATCTATCAGAGAACTGTTATGGTATGGATTTACCCAGATGGGCAAGTACCAGCCCTAACGAAAGAGGAGCCTTCTTGATACTTTCCATTCAAAATACCTCAAATCAAGTGAGTCTTTTTTGAGAAGAACATGATGTAAAATGCAAATTTCCAAATGACAAGATGGTCTTAAATTTTACTGATTTAAATAAGTATCTTTAATTTGGGAAAATTTTAGACCTTTCTGATACTGTTTTTATTTCCCTTCTACAGCTGGTCTAGTTGCACATATCACAGTCTTTATAGTCCAGATAAGACTTTATATTTCATCCCATCCAGCTCCATACTAGTACAGAACTTTTAGAAAATGGAAATTCAGCCCCTAAATAGCCATTTTTGCATAATTAAAACTCAAATTTCATGAGGCAGTTCATTGATTTTTTCTTGTTGGAAGATTTTTCTTCTGTGTTCATTTATAATCTGACCCTCTTCATCAATTACCATACAGTAATATAAAATGAGTCTGTTTCTTCTTCAAAGCAATTGCAGCTTCAGAAGTGAAAATGATTCTAATGGCTACAGTCCGAAGTCCTTTATTTCCTAACATGCAATGAAGTTTCTGAATCCAGGATTCAATCATATTCAACTACAGTCTGGATACTCTTATCATCCTTAAAATGAGCGAAGCAAGGAACCTAGGTGTGGTAGCTTGATCACTGCAGAATACAAGGAGTACTACTTTATCTAATCTGAACTATTTCTACTCATCCAACTTCTCAAAATGGTTTAGCATTTTTGTCAACTAAAATACAATGAGAAATTTGGAAAGTACACTAGATATTTTTATTTATTTATTATTTATTTATTTATTTTTTGAGACAGAGTTTTGCAGGTGGTTAAGGCTGGCCTTGAACTCACTATGAAGCCCAACTTGGCCTTGTACTCACAGTGATCCTCCTCCTTACTCTCCAGTGCTGGGATTACAGGCCTGTGCCAATGCGCCCTGCTTACCCTAGGTATTTTAAACAGTATGTTTAACATATTTTTTTATGTAACCAGTGAACAAGGTGAGGAAATGGGGAGGCAACCTAGAATTTAACCATTTAAATATTCTGCACCTATAAGACTAGAAGCACAAAAATAGGAGATATTCTAACAGAGCCCAAGATCTAAGTGTACTTAGTGAAGTTATACTACATTTCCTTGGGAAGTTAAGATTCACACACCTGGTTCTGCCTGGCAAAAGATGGAGATACTATGGGAGGAGTTGCCAGCAAGAGCCACAGCAATGGTCCTGGAGCCAGGGAAGAAAAAGAGTCCATTGGTGGGTTGCCACCTAAGACAAAAGGAGGTGGAAATGAGAAGGGAGAAATGGAGAAAATAGGAAGAGGAAAGCAGCTGTTTCACCTTGACTTCTCTGCCTGTCCTCTTGTATCCCACTAATACTGTCATGAGTGGAACCTTCCAGAAACAAGTTGTCAGAAAAAGTTGAAATATAATTCCCTATGAAACAATGATGCACAAGAAAAGGATGAAGAATAGATGAGACAGCAAACAGGTAAGACGTGTCACAGCATCTTTATTCAAATTTCATATGCCTCAGATAAAGAGAAAAATGAGTTCACATTTCTAATAATTATTCATTTTATAAATAAATAGTTTTTTTACTGTTTGTGGAATTAGCATAATTCAACAACTCTTTTTTGTGTGCTTGTACTCTGATTTGCAAATAAGATTAGTTACTAGATGCACAATTAAGGTGACCAGATCAGTCCCTAAGCCACTTAGATTCTATCAGAGAAAGAAAATAGTCACAATATTGAAGAAAACACATCTTGCCTCTGTTATACTTTATTTATTATGGGATATAAGTTTTCTTTTTTCTACCTAATGAGGAGTACTACTGCAGTGAAGGTCCTTATCCACCTCCACTCGATAAATTACTTATCAGAATGATGAGATCGTTTTAGTGGAGCTCAGTTACTAGGGACAGGATGACTGCACTGTAGAGTGGACTACACACATTCATTTTCAAGTATATTAATCTGCTGAACTATGTTTATCAGGAAAGGAGGGTAGGCAGTCTCTGTTCTTCGAATATTAGCTTCTTCACTCATAAACAGTTTAGGGATAAGGATCATGTGGATCTCAGGTTCTAGTCCTATCTAAATTTAGACTCGTACACCCAATTAATTAATTAAAATCTCCACATCAAATTCATCACATGATTAGAAACTTTATGATACTTCATGCTAAAACTGTTCTTTCCTAACTCAGTGAATGGCAACATCCTTTCAATCACCCAATGCAGGCATTTTCATCATTCTTGCCTATTTTCTTTCCCTCCCTCACTTTTGATAGCTAATTGATGAATGCTGTGAGTTCTACTTTTCTAATTTTTAAAAAAATTTTACCTTGTAGCTATAGCCATAAACTTGGCTGGGTGACTCCGTATCTTCTCAGTTGGCATTTCTTTTATAAGTTTTAATCTTCTTCAAATAATTCTTCACAATGAAGCCAGAAGTTTTCTCTAAAATGTAAATTGGGTAATATCATTCTCACCTAAAAGTCATTTGATGATTTCACATTTCAGTTAGAGTAAACTATAATTTCTCTGTTAAACAAGATGTCACTTTTATAGATTAAAAGTGAGTGAATTCAAAATTCACTGGCTCCATCTTATGTAACATACCCTTTCATTATCTGGCTAGCCATATTCTTTTCAAATTCACCTCTTACTACTTTATACACATCTTACAATTTAGAGATGAAGAACGGGAGGAGTGAGAACATAGGGAAAATGGTGAATATTCAAGCATCCTAAATCAGAAGAACCTACAGAATATCCAAAGGAAGATATCTGCTGTATATCTTTATAGGTAAGAAAAATGTGGGCTGAAGATATATTATTATTATTTTTGCAAACAAAATGTCTAGTGCGATATATATATATATAATAGTGATATATGTATATTACTATTTTGAGTCCAATAACTATTTGTTAAATAGATCTTAAAGGGATTTAAGTGTAGAGAAGAAGAAAAATCACTTGAGCCATTAATCAGAATTTATGCCTTACAGGGGCCAAACAAAAATATTTGGTGATCAAAGCAATTCAGTTATTGAAGTAAAGATGATAGGGAATGGAAAGGACTGTAGTAAAATGGAAAACATAGGTCCAGTATAAAGATATTCGCATTCAAATTTTTAAAAAATCATTTATGCAAAATGCAAGTATCTTTGGGGTAGTAGTGATGCCTATTGTTTTTTAATTCTGCTTTAATAATAGCTTTAATTAGAATCAGCTTTCAGGAGAGACCGCCAACGCTACAGCAGAATTTTGATCTTATAGCATATCTTATACTTCCTGGTTCAAGTTGAGAATTAATTTCAGTTGCCTATTCCACAAATGTTTTATTAAAGCAAAAACATCCTATGTGAAAAAGGGATTATTAAAAAAGAATTAAAAAAAATCCATATTGTATTAGTGTTTTCCTGGAACCCTGGAAAGAGAATGTAGAGAGAGAAGGAAAGAAAAGCATTTCCCTGCCTCGCATTCTTTTTTAATCCTTACTTCCTTCAGTATCAAAGCTATACTTCTCTCGGGCACTTTTAAAGCCCACTTAAGGGGAAGCAACTAACATAGTATTACTGTGGTTCAGAAGTAAAAATATTCTAATTTAGTATAGAGAAAGAAGTTTGTAAAACGAATATGCAAACATATAACATAGCAGCTACTGCTGTCGCTCCAACAATATTGTGGCAGATTTTACTCTTTGATTAAGATACCCTTTCCAGTGGAGCCCCTTCCAGTACTCAATCTTCTCAATACAGACAGTGCTACTGTTTGAATTTTACTTAAATAAAGGTTTACCTGGAAAGCATTTTTTTTTTCTGTAGAGTCATGCAGTTTTCTATATGGCAACACAAGTCCTAGTAACAGTGATGAACCTGAATGAGTATAACAAATGCAATCTGAGTTAGTGATACAAACAGCCTACCATGGATGAGTCTTATAAATTCATAATTACCTGTCTGATTTTATGCTTTCTCTCCAAAATTAAGCCTTTTATATTAACTGTAATATTCTCCTGTCTGGTTTCCTTGAATTTAGTCTCTTTCTTTTTATCTATTCCATGTATTTACAGATATATCTATTGAAAACTCACTTTTTTCATAGCCCCCCCTTATCCAAACAGTAAATTATCTTCTGCTTTATTTAAATTTTTTTATTTTAAAGAGAGTATAACAAAACAAAACAGAACAAAGCAAATCAGAACAGAGCAATGCAAGCAACACAGGACTTCATAACAAGACAACAGGAAATCAACAGTGGCTACCATAATGTCTCTTGTCTTCTTTGAAATATTTGTCCATACCTTCACACACAATACAAATAAACAAAACAAAATAGTATAAAACCAATCAAAACAAAAGAATGAAAGCGACCTGCCCGGGCCTGCCCTGCAGGCATAGCTGTTGGGCCAAGCTTGCGGACAGAACCAGGGTCGGGTCCGCATCACACGCGGTGCACAGCCTAGCTCCCTGGGACCAGGAGGCCTTGGCCCCCACCCAGTAAAGGAGGAAGCTCCACCTGCACGCCCCGGGAGGCCACCCTTCCTTGCTGCGCACGGGACCCAGCCTACTGGGTCCCGCGATCCTGCACGCCGCAAGAATCAGCGCGAACCTCAGGGGAACGCTGGCCAGCCGTGCAGGACACAGAGGTATGCAGCCCAGCCCAAATCAGCCCAGGAACCCAGAGCTGCTCACCGGGAATTGAGCAACATAGCTGCAGGGACCTGGAGAGCTTGGGCCCTGCCCCCCACCAGAGGGCAGAGCGCACGGCAGCTCCATTCTTCAGCTGAGCGGCTCGGGCTCGAGCGTGTGCCATCCCACAGCTCCCGTGCAGACCCCGCCGCCCAGCAGGGTTGCTCCCGGCACTGTAGGCCTGGGACCTGCCTGGGCCTGCCCCGCAGGCATAGCTGTTGGACCGAGCTTGCGGACAGAACCAGGGTCGGGTCCGCGTCACGCGCTGTGCACAGCCTAGCTCCCTGGGACCGGGAGGCCTTGGCCCCCACCCAGTAAAGGAGGAAGCTCCACCTGCACGCCCCGGGAGGCCACCCTTCCTTGCTGCGCATGGGACCCTTCACTTTTCCCCTTCATTCAATTGCCTGTCTTGTTTTGTGATCCTTCTCTGCTGCTGTTCCTGGAATCATGATCATCTTTTTCTCTCTCTAGAATATCCTTCAGCACTATCTGTAGGGTTGGTTTGGTGGTAATGAATTCCTTCAGTTGTTCTTTATCATGGAAGTATCTTACTTTTCTATCAATTTTGAAAGATAGTTTTGCAGGATACATCAGTCTGGGTTGGAACTTGTTTTCTTTCAGGATTTGAAACACTTCACTCCAGGCTCTTCTTGATTTGATGGTTTGTGTTGACAAGTCTGCTGAGATTCTTGTTGGTTTTCCTTAATAGGTGATCTGTTTCTTTTCTCTAACAGCTTTCAATATTCTGTTCTTGTGCTGAATTTCTGGGATCTTGATTATTATATGTCTGAGTATAGATTTACTTTGGTTATGGCTAGTTGGAGTCCTATATTCTTCACTTATCTGTATTTCAGGTCCTCTTTCCCATGTTTGGGAAGTTTTCTGCTGTTACTTCTGTAAATAGCCTTTTTATTTCATTTGCATTGACCCCTGCTTTTTCATTGATACCTATCACTCTTAAATTATTTCTCTTTCCATTGTCTTGCAGTCATTGAATTGTTAATTCCTGGTTCCTTGTTATTTTTAAAAGATCTTTCCTTTCATGATTGCTAGCTGCAATACTATCTTCAATGTCTGAAAGTCTATCCAGTCACTTTCAAGCAGTTTTGCCGGCTTTCAATCAACATTTTAATTTCCTGGTTATCTTTGTCAATCTGTTTCATGCGTTGTAATTCTTTTTTATATTGTTTATTCAAGGTTTTCATCATTTTCCTATGTTCCTCTTTTTTATCTATGTGTTCTTTAGATATGCTGAGCAATTCTTTCATCATGTTTGTGATTTCTTCTTTTACCTGAGACATTATTTCTGATTTGATTACTTCTACAATCTCATAAAGTTGTTTCTTTAGTTCAGTTGTTATCCTCTCGGAGGTTTCAGGTATGTGATTTCTATTTTATTCCATGACTGTATCTCCCAGACTTGTTCTCTGTGGGCTAGAGGACTGAGATTGCCTTTTGATCCTTTGTCTTGATATTCTCCTGGGTTCCTCCCAACAAACTGGTTGTGGGGTCCCAGGTACTTCCCACATTGGCTGCCCCTCTGCAGTATAGGGGAATGAGAAAGGCACCTGTGTTCCTCTGACCTTGAGTTTACAGGGAGGTAGCAGGGCAGACTTCTCCAGACCTGTGCAGCTATGCTGGGGCTTTACTGATGGCCAGGGTTGTGTAGTGGTGGGGCTGTTTCTCTCAGCCTATGTGTCTATACTGGGACTTCCATGATAATAGTAGGCACAAAGGGATGTGTTTGTCTGATTCTCCTGGTGGGTGATAGCTGCCTGAAGGAAGCAAGGGCCTCCAATGATAGACTGCAGATGGGGTGTATCAGCCTTACTTGGTTGCATGTCCCTGTTCCCACTGGCTGCCCATACGAAGCAAGCTTTCTACTGTCAGCAGCCAGCAGGTGAAGGCGGATCTGCAGCTCTCTCTGTCCACACTGTCTGCCAGCCAGAAGGAGCCTTCTGGTGGCAGTGGCCAGCAGGCAAAGGCAGATCTCCTTCTGCTTTATCCAGTAGTTCTTTGTCTATATATTTTATTCACTGAAATAAAAAGTCCTGTGATTCAGGGAGTTTGAAAGTTCCTGAGTCTACTTAAGGCTATATTTCCCAGATAAGAAGTCTCTATTAACATGATATGGAACAGTAATATTTTGCAAAACTGATCAGTCTAGGAAGTGTTACTATAATGCAGATATAGACAAATATTCACTTTATGGAGCATTTCCTATTCACAGATGATCTGTGATGGAACAGAGTTGGAACTCTAAGGAATAGAGTCACATGAGTTGATAACAAATTTGTAATCTAGTATACATACTCTGGAATGAAGCTGCACACTGGAAGTCATGTTTTTGTTTGCAGTACCCACCATACTTAATTCATGATTTGCTGGTGGTAATTATCTAAGCAGATGTAGTTTTGATTTTCTTTATTATTTCCTGTTTTTCTCTGATGCTTTAAGAATGACTTCCAAAGCCTTATTTATATTTCTAAATTAATGGTTTGTGTAGGGGAATAGGACCTAGCAGTGAAAGAATAAAGTAAGCACTCAAAAATGAGTCCATAAATGAATTCCAGACTAATGTTTGCTGACAAAATTGTGTTGTGATTTTCTTTTCTCCTGGTTTTTCATCCGTACATAGCAATGCCATTCGTTTATTTTTATGGTCTTTACTTTGTCTTTTATAGGGTGTAATAAGCAATCTGAAGTCTGAAAATAAAGATCAACATTTTGTATTTCCAGGGTGATATTAGGACTTCGTGGTTGTTTGCACAGTTCCACTTAAAGATCACAATCTCAAACACATTGATGAATAAAAATGTCTTCTGCCTGCCTAAAGAGCCAAAGTAAACCTGCAAATGCTGAACTGTAGAGTAAGCCAGGGAAGGGCATCATACAACTCTGGCCTCTAAGTAAAAGTATATATGAATACAAGTGCATTCCTCTAATACAGGAGATTGTGCAAATCAGTTTCATGGAGCTATTAAGATGCTATTGTCTAATAGGTAAGATGTACAGATGTGCATGGTAACTAGCTTCTTGTTACTCAAGTGTGGTAAGAAAAATTATACCTCTCAAAGATGTTCTGTACCAACACTCAGAACTTGTGAATGTGTCACTTTATGTGGAAAGGGGACTTTGCAGTTGCGATGAAGTTCAGGATCCTTGAGATAGGCGAATATCCTAGATGATCTAGGTGGACCCATACTCACTTATGTACCCTTAAAGGTAGAAGGGAGAGGCAGAAGAGTGGGTCAGAGATATGTGATGTGAGACCAATCTCAGTCAGTGTTGTTAATTTTGAAGATGGAGGAAGGTGATGACAAAGCAAGTAACATGGTGCCCTCTAGAACCTAAGAATGGCTCTGAATTTACAGGCACCAAGAAAATGTGATCTTCCTAGAGGCCCTGCTTAGGAAATGAATGCAGCCTGCTGACACCTGAAGAGAATCAGGCAAGATTTCTACAACACTGTTAGATCACTGATCAGTGATGTTTTAGCACACTGTTAGTAGTAATTTGTCTTTGGAGAAACAGAACAAAGATGCACCAGGTAATGAATAACAGGAGAGAATCATCAAGAAATGATACAATGGGAATGAACTATAGCAGACATTTATAAAACCAGGTACTAACCTCCACAAAACTTAGAAACAGATACAGTTTGTGTTCTTCCCTGATTTCTACAGGAAGGCCAATCTCTATTGATGGTTTTTAAGTATAAGCAGCAGGATTCAGGAAATAGTATTTTCCATGTAGTGCTTGTGATCAGCAACTACTTGAGTGTACCTCCTTTGTATATTGCCATTTTACAATAATGGAGTAGTCGGACTCCAAATCCTCAAATTTCTTAAAAAGTTGAATGTTATCTGAACTGATTTTCCCTATAATGTATTAGGAAATAAAATTAATAATAAATAATAAATATAGTCACTGTTTTTAAATTCTTATTCCAGTGTTAGTTCAACTGTTTTGATTGTTATTTATTTTGCATCTACATAGAAGAGTCATAAAGCCAATAGAGGAAGTTCTATGTGTCATTGGTATGATAGTAAATATATAGAAATCTATTAGCAAATATGTAAGCCATTATTACAGTCTTGGAACAGACTCTAGATTTATATATTTTTCTCTCTTGGTACTACCAAAACATTCAAATGATTCATAAATCCATTTACTGAACTCTTGGTGAACACTTGCTACATGGTACACACTACAAGAATATAAATGACAAAGTTTACCATGAAAAATTTTACAGTTGATTTGAGGAGTCATAGCAATTAATGAGAGGGTTTCAAAATAATTATTTATATGTGTTTTGGTTTCATTCATAACTTAAAAATACAAATAAGAATAGTAATTACATTATAGAGTTCTTTGAGAGACTAAATAACTCATATACAGTGGTACCTTCATTCACAAACTTAATATGTTCCGTGACTTTGGAAAAGATGGCCACATTTGTATTTGTGTGGGAAAAATGGTTCTGGTCATGTCTGTCACCTGATGCAGAGTTTGCAAACAAAAACAAAATTTTCCAAACTCTTCTGTCTTCAAATAAAATTGTTTGCAATCAAAAGCATTCATGAACTGAGTTACCACTGTATTTAGCTTTCAGTAAATATACTGTTCGTATTTTGGGTAATAAAGGAATGTAGAACTTTTCTAGAGGAGCAGAAGGCATCTGCTTGATTATGCATTTCTATTTGCAGATGAGAGAGAAGCCATGAAATGCACTGGGAAGTAGAGGCTTCATTTGATGGTTAAGAGATGAGATACAATGAGAAAATGGGATCAAGCAATGGCCAAGACGCTGGCAACAGGAAACAGCCCAAAGGAGCTTTACATAGCAGCCAGGAACACAATTGATGTAAAAGTAGAAAGTCAAGGTAGAATAGTGACTCAGGACTCTGGGATGGAAGTATGGTGGCATAATGGGTTGCCCTGAGACAGTGCAGACAGTGACACAAGTGAACAGTCAGTCCTGGCTTGGAAAAGAGTCACATAGGTACTGCTACCAAGAGGAGTTGCCTACAAGGCTGTCTGAGCAGGTAGACTGTTGTGAGAGTGGTGTCAGAGTGTCTTCCCATGGACGCTGTATTCCGAAGGGCATTCTAGAGGAAGGAGAAGACTATAAAGGGGAGAGGGGCAGAAAACAAGGGAAGACTTTCAAGCAAATAGGCTTTTTTTGGTCTTGGAATGTGACCTAAACTATTCCTACAACTTAGGAAAAGTTGTGGTTCTTTCAGTGTGAAGTGAAGCATCTTCAAACAGAAAGGTAAGTGGGAGCGCAGAGAAAGGTACCCATTTGGACTGATTATTCTGAAAATGTTGAAGTGATAAAATGGATAAGTAATTTGGAGAAAAGTTAAAATAAACTAAGGGCATGGATAAAAAGAAAAATTAACTGATTCCCCTTTATTTTTTGCAGTTTGTTTATGTTAGTGCCTCAATTTCTAATTAGGTATACCTCTATTTTATTTGCTATATAGAGACATGTTTATTTCCTTACAAATTAATATTATAATGGTAGGTCTGTCAATCCTTTATATTTATTGTGTCTATTTTGTATGCCTGACCCTTCAATAATAAGTGAGGGGCTGGAGGAGGTATTTATTAGTGCTAGAACACTAGCCTAGAATGCAAGAAACCCTGAATTCAGTACCTAACACAAAGGAAGGAAGGAAGGAAGGAAGGAAGGAAGGAAGGAAGGAAGGAAGGAAGGAAGGAAGGAAGGAAAGAAAGAAAGAAAGAAAGAAAGAAAGAAAGAAAGAAAGAGGAACTGGTATGCACATTAAAAAAGTCACATATTCATTTTCATAAAGAATACTTTCCAAATTGTTGTAGCATAAAGGAAAAAAGTCACAAATCACCTATGAAACTTATGCATATCACTATAATGCACTAAACCATGTACACATGAATCAAAGTGAAAGTGAGAATAGGTATCTGTTTATGTGTTTACCTTTACCTTGGCTAAGAACTTGTAGTTCTAGTAAGTTTTATTTTTTGTGTGTCTATTCAGGTTTTGGTTTATATGTTGTGTCAACTTGAGAAGTCTAGAAACTTAATTAAGTAACTCAGCAGCTCTACATTCTGGGGTGTAGAGCACAAGCAGTTACCTGTTCATTGTGTCAATTTGAGAAGGTCAGAAGTTTAACTGAGAGACTCAGCAGGGAGCCAAGTTTCTTACTTTGTAAATATCCTCATTCTGTGAAAAGGAAGGCAAGGAGATTTGTGAATGCTACACCCATCCTGGAGAGGGGATGGTGGCCTGTGTACAATATAAGGGAGAAAAGGAGGCTTGCTCTTGCCCCTTTTTGGCTCTGGCTGCTTTTGCTCAGTTGCTGCCTTGAAGTGTTGTCCCTGTGCCATGCCACCCTACCTTGGAGCCAGCTGGTTATGGACTGAAACCTCCATAAACTGTAAGCTAAATAAACCTTCCCTCCCTAATTTTGGGTGTCAGGTGTTTTGTCTCAGCAAGGAGAGAGAGTAACCAAGACAATTCAGAAAACCTAGTTTTTTTAATTAATTAACTAATGATCCAGATGTGTAAAAAATGCATATTTGAAGTCAGATTCCACCAAGTTCACCCCACATTTTGCTATAATAATTGATCATAGTCTCTGGATTGGAAAGAACTCAGATGTAAGATACTACAATCCTTCTGAGACAACTGTTCTATAGCATTCCTAAGAGTCCGATTACTACTTCCCTGCCACTGATACCTCATAGGAATCCTTCACTAGCCCCTGGTTTTTCTCTAGTCACCTAAAAGATATGTACCCAAAATGATCTGTTTTCTCATCTCACTTTCTTTTCCATTTCTGAACACTCCTCTCATCTTACTTTTCTCCCTTTCTTTCTTGTAGATCTGAAATAATAACAATTTGTGTGTCCTTCAGTTCACAGGCTTGTCCTGATTTTCAGGACCCATGGAATTTTCAACTGTATAATAGTGATTTTCAGCTACTTTTTAAGTAGATATTCTTCTGTAACCACAAATAAACATGACTTAACTCCTGAGTTCTCTATTTTGGTGGATATTAGCACTCTGAAACATTCCCTTTAAAATTTATAATAAGACAAAAGTATCTACCATTACCACTCTTGTACAATGTAGTACTAGAAACATTAGCCAGGACAGGCAGGCATAAAAAATAATAAAAAGGATATGTATAGGAAAGAAATAATATATATATATATTATATATATATAATATATATATTTCATATATATATGAAAGGAAATCCCAAGTATTTCTAAATCCTTCTTCTTCCTCACTCTCAATATGAAGTTAGTAAATAGGAAAAATTAAACTGGGACCTCAAAAAATTTTGTCTTCATTTTAGTCTCATGCATTAACAGCTTCTAAGACAGCTGGGAAATTTGCTTAATTGCTTAAAGCTTCATTTTATCCAACAAATGAACTGATTGGAATATGTAACTTCCAAATTCTTTCCATTTCTAACACATTTTGTTTTGTATCCAAATTTTATTTTGCTTTATTTATTTTATTTACTTGTCCAAAGTAAAAAAAATTTTGGTCTTATTGTATTGTTTTTATATTAGTACATTTGTAGTACATACAGTTTATGATCATCTTGGGGAGTGGGTACATAATAGAACTTGGTTCTGTTTTTTTAATCCCTTTCTCTTTCCCTCCCACCTCCCTCCTTTTTCTTCTACATCTACTTTCCCCATTTTTGTTCTTGTTAATATTATTAATCTTATCTCATGTTGTGGCATATAATGTTTGCATTTATCGAGTTTATTAAGTTCCTGTATGTGGTATACCTTTAGTCTACTTTTTTCCCTTTCCTCTTTCCATCTTCTTTCACCTACATCCTTTTGGATACTGTCTCATTTGCAAGAGATGTATCTCCTTCCCTGTTTCTATCTATCCTTTATTGTGCCCTTTGTTTACGCTTTGTCTTACTCAAAGGAGAGACTCTATATGGTATTGAAGCTTATGTGTCTGATTTAATTCACTCAGTATTATATTTTCCACATACATCTATTTTCCTACAAATGTTTCAAATTTGTTCTTTTTTATGGCTGAGTAGTATTCCACTATGTACAGATACCACACTTTCTTTCATCAGTCTTCTGTTGATGGGGACATAGGCTTCTTCCAGGATTTAGTTATTGTGAACTGTGCTGCTATAAACATTAGTAAACATATGTCATTATAATATGATGCCTTGAGCTCTTTGGGGAAGACATCTAGAGGGGGGATAGCTGAGTCATGTAGAATTTCTAATTTTACTTCTGTGAGGAATTTGTTATGGATTTCTATAATGCTTGTACTAGTTTACATTCCTACCAACAAGTGTTCTTTTTTCACCACAACCTTACTGGCATTTGTTATGTTTTGATTTCTTGATGATTGCCATTCTTTCTGCTGTAAGGTGGAATCTTAACATTCTTTTAATTTGCATTACTCCAGTGGCTAGGGATATTGAACATTTTTTTACGGATTTGTTGACCATTCTTCCTTTGAGCAGTGTCTATTCATTTCACTTGCTTATTTCTTGATTGGGTCTGTTTTAGGTGGTCTCATTTTTTTTTTTTTTTTAGTTCTTTATATTCAGTATTCTTCATAGTCCTCAGTCTGAGGAACAGCTGGGAAAGAACTTTTTTCCCAATCTGTATGTTGTCTTTTAACTCTGCTAACTGATTCTTTTGTTGTATCCAAATCTTATAATTTTCTTTTATCAATATTTCTTGCATCTGTGTCTTTTTTTCAGTATTTCCTACAGTGATTCCATCTCCATGGTTCCTTTTTGACTTCTTCAGTGGGTTTCCTTTATTTAATAATTTCTTCAACTTATCTTTTTAATACATTGACCCCAGTATATTTTTCCTCAAACATTATTATGGTAATATGATTTTCTTGTTCATAAACCTACAATGACTTACCATTTACTAAGAATAAAATCAAGCCCTGTGATCCGACTGCAAATGTAGGTTTATTTCTATATAAAATGTAGATTTATTTCTGTATATACTCATCCATAGTGTGGAGGTAACTTGAACTTCTTGCTCTTCTCAAGTGTGTCTTTCATTCTAGTCCATGCTTCTTGATTCAATCTGTTTCTTCTGGTTGGAAGTCTTTTATTGTTTGCTTCATTTCCTGATGACCACCTCCTATTTCTTCCTCAGACTTTTTATGTTTGTTGTGGGAATCAAAAAATCTAATGCACACAGTACACTTGGAAAAGCTGCTGTCACAATGAATATTCAGTGAGTGTTTCTAGTTTAACCTTTTGGTATTTTCTAGGCAATATTACTAATTTGTGTGCCTTTTTTGACTTAATATTAATTTTTGAGTGGATTTCAAACTATCTTTCTGGAATACATTGTTTAGATTTTATGTCATGTTTTATAATTTCACATTGTATTTTGAAAGTATATTCTAGAAAAAATTGTGTTTTAGAGAATTCATTTCCATTTTCTTCATGCACTAGAGTGTTGCCATATTTTTAAAAAAGTGTCTGCACCTTCTGTCTTGAAGGTAAAAATTTTAATGTACATTAAATTCTCTAGATACTTATGAATTTTTATTGAATTGATTTGGCATGAATTAATGGGATGCATTGAGATCTTGTGCTATAATTATGATTTCCTCAAAAATTGTTTACATGGGTTATTGTCCCTTTTATTTTGATTCTTTGCTACTTTGAACACATATTTATAAAAACAACATAATCCTTTTTGAATTGTTAACAGTTTTTATCTTGAATTCTACCTTGGCTGGTGTGAATATTGCTATTTCTGTTGTCTTTTTGTTTTCATTTTATGAATATGTCTTTGCCTACCCTTTATTTATAACCTTTCCAAGTCATCTTGTTTTAAGTTAGTCTCTTGTAAACAGCATATTGTTGAATGTTGTTTTCTACTCCAATCTAAGAGTCGTTGCCTTTTAATTGGTGAGTTCAACACATTTACATACATTGTCATAACTGATGTTTGGTATTACTTCTGTCATCTTGTTTTATAGATTCTATTTTCTATGCTTCTTTGCCATTTTCTATGTTTTCTCTCTTGATATTTGGACCATATTTTGTTTGCTTTTATCTTTTGAAGTGATTTAAAGGAAAGAACTTCTGTTTTAAACTTAACCAATTATATCTTTATCTTATATACATTTAAACCAATATATCTCTAATTGTATTTGTGAGAAAAATAATATATTTGGTCTCATCTGGACATACCATGTTTCCACTTTTCTTCCACCCCCATGCCAACTCCTGGCTCATGCTATGCACTCTTTTCCTATCTCTTGTTTTCATTACAAATTTTTACTTACAAATTGAAAATGGGTCTATCAAATACTTCTAGCATAGTGTCAATCTTTTTCCTGATAGCATCTTCCCATTTTGTGACACTAGAAGACATTAAGAAAGACAATGGAATCTGAGTTATATCTATTCTAGTTAGAGCCCAGTTGAGCAAAATGTGTTGCTACCATCCAGCAACACAGTCTTTAATTCTCAGGTGCACTAGTACCACTGTGTCTTCGACTTTGGCTTTCCTGTCCTTGATGACACCCTCAGATATCAGCTTCTCAGAAAGACCCTCTCTAACAAAACAAAATATATATTGTTACCCCTTTATTCTCTTTTCCAGCTGTGTATTTTCCTTCATAACATCTGTTATGTAATCGTATGCTGTATTAACCAATATGTTTGTTTGTTCAGAATCTGTGAACTTGATTAGGCCCAATTTTCTTTTTTTTTTTTTTTTTTGCGGCACCGGGGATTGAACTCACAACCTCGTGCCTGCCAGGGCAGGCGCTTAAGGCACTGAGCCAAACTCCCATCCCTAGTTTTTTGAAGCAGGGTCGCACTATGTAGCTCAGGCCGGCCTTGTGCTCGTGTTGTAGCCCAAGCCGGCCTCGAACTCACAACGCTCTGCCTACCTCAGCCTCCCGAGTGCTGGGATTAAAGGCGTGCGCCACCACGCCCGGCTAGGCCCAATTTTCAAAAGCATAAGAACTGTCTGTTCTACTTATCACAGCGTGTCACAAAGCTAGTGCAGTCAGTTCTTGATATATAATTGTTGCATAAATAATTGATTTAATCAAGGACAATGTATGGCAGTATAGGAGAGTTATACTTTTGTTTTTTAAAAATATCTTTGTGTAAGCCAAATCACACCAACTCTTGCTTTCATCTAATGCAGTATCTAAGCACACAGTACTATGCAGTCCTTACCTCCACTATTCCTCATAAACTCTATTGTTTATGAACAGATTTTAACCCTCAATTCAACAGTGCTATATATGACCACCAATTCCTGTCAGATATATAATGCATACCTCTTTACCTATGACCACCATGGATCTGCCTTGTTTTGGGAATATCCTGAGGGCACCAATGCCTTTGTTCGACACTGAGGGCTCTTTTCTAGACCTGCTGGTTGTTGATACTGAAACATTAGGATTTTAATTTCATATAGTTCTATAATGTTTTTCAATGCAGTAAGAAGAAATGTGTCTTCTACCTTACAATGTTTGTCTTGGGCCCAGCATAAATATTAAGGCTGCTTGTAGTGCCTCAGGTCCCGGTCTTTCATGGAAACACATTCCTGTCTTCACTTACAAGAATAGTTTAGGTGGCCAGGCGTGGTGGCACATGCCTTTAATCCCAGCACTTGGGAGGCTGAGGTAGTAGGAATGTTATGAGTTCGAGGCCCGCTTGGGCTACAGCGCGAGCGCAAGGCCGTCCTGAGTCACACAGTGCGACCCTGCCTCAAAAAACCAGGGCCAGGAGTTTGGCTCAGTAGCTTAAGTGCCTGCCCTGGCAGGTGCGAGGTTGTGAGTTCAATCCCCGGTGCCGCAAAATAAATACATAAATAAATAAATAAATAAATAAAAATAAAAATAAAGAATTGTTTAGGTGGAGCTGGGTATTTAGCTCAGTGAAAGAATGCTTGTCTAGCAAGTGGGAGGCCCTGGGTTCAGTCCTCATCACCAAAAATTTAAAAAGCTTAAAAAAATTGTTTTAGGTGTCAGCCAGGCATGGTGTCACATACATGTATTCCCAGCACTCTTAGAAGCTGAGAAAGGAGGATCACACTTTTGAGTCCAGCCTGGGAAGTTCAGTGTTCGGAGTACAGCTTAGTGAGAAGACGTTGGGTTCAACACTCAGTAGCAGGGCTGGAGGAAGGAGAACAGTTTAGATGTCATTCAGTGGGGTTGATATAGGGCAGAAACTATTTTTTACTTTTCCACTTATCTCTATTTGTAGACTAAATATAGCAGAACATCCTTTTCTTTTTCAGTTTCAGCAAGACTACTACAATCAATCTTCCTTTCTTATTTACCAACTTTTCTCAGACAGGAGGTTTAAGATTTTATTATATATCTAAAATGTAAGGATTAAGGCTATGTTAGTTTTAGACACTTATATAAGTTATTGTATGTTTTCCTTGAAATGATTCTCTTATTCTCACCTGAGATGCAACTTTTTAAAATAATATTTACCTAAAAAGAAAACAAATTTATTTAGTTTGTAGCAGTAAAGAGGTTTAAGTGAGGAAAGTTGACCAATAGGCAACATCTAATAATCTAATCATTTCATATTGGCCCCCAAGTAGAACTTTGTCTTTGGTCTTCAGTGAATCTATGCTGATGCTACCATCTCTCAACTGGAAAAGGGCTGCTAATGTTCATTGATCCAGGGGTCAGGAAATGACAGCCAAACATGGATGGCATAAAGAAGATTTAGACATGTCTGCTGAATTGACTGTACTTTCTGTTTCTACTCTCCCTCACCAGGGACACTTGCCTTCCTTTAGACTAAACAAATTACCAATTTATGGTGGAAATTTAGACTCCTGTAGTGAGCCTGTGGGGAGGGGGGAAACCTAGCTTGTTCCTACTTTTCCTCCAGGAACCCAAAAGTGGTAGTTCTCCTATTTATACTAGAGTTATAGATACAGTTACCACTTCAACACCAAGTAACCCTTGCTTAATGGCAGAGCAGCTTCATCCACTGAAACTATGTTGTGGAAACCAGGGTTTTCCTTCAGAGCATGGAGATTTATTTTAGGAACCAAAGGCAATTTTAGCATCTTTTGCTTGAAAAGACAGTTTCTTACCTGTCTCTTGGGTATAATGATGTCTGCTTAGTAGTTGTAAAAGGACTTTTTAAACTAAAGGAAGAAACAAATGGGAGTAATCAGGAAGAGACAGGGAATGAAAAGAGAGATGTGTAAGTGATATCCTTTGACAGAAGAGCTTGCTATTGGGTATATAGACCATGTCTTTACAGGATACTGAACATTATCACTCTTACTGAAGAGATATAACAGGGAAATTCCCTGGAACTAACGTAGTGCAAACCTGGAACTATAGCAAGCAACTTTCTTCTTTATTTTATTAGTACATGTTTGCTATACAGGGTGATTACACTGATTATGGTGACTTGGCACATGAATGCAACATAGCTTAATTCTTTGTACTTTCTGTTGTCCTCCCTTTCCTTCCCTGCCTTCCTTGTAAGTCACATAATTTGGTAGTAGAATCAATATAGGAACTGAAAGTCTATAAACTTTTGTGTAGTCTTTTTTCTCCTGAAACCTAAATCTAATACAAATGGAAATTATTCACAGAATGATTCGGAGGAATTAGGTTACTGATCTGGCATCATCTTCTGTACCTTTGTCTTCCTAACTAACCTGTTGGTTCTTGGAGGAAGGGAATTAAAACTATCTTTGTTTCTCTTGATTAGAGCACAGTGTGTGGCATGATATGTGTGCAGCACTCAATGCTTATTATTTTGGGGAAGGAGTGAATAGGAATAGTGCTAACGAGAGGCTGGAATTAAGGGAGTTCTCTGCAAAAAATTTATAATTTTTCTTCTATTTTTCCAAGTTTTAGAATTTTCTGATCTGTAGTTTTGTTCCTTTTGAAATGGAAAACAACTCCAAAGAATAGTAATAAATGTAGTCAGGCCTGTATGTTGCACATAGATAGGTGTGTGTGGCATTCATGTCCATGACTCCTAGTTATTTTGTTATAGTTGGGACTTTTTTGCCCTAGAGCAAAAAAGGTAACCCTCTGTGACTTACAGGTAAGCTTACTATTTTAATCTTTGGTATCTCCATTAATTTTTTTATCTCATTTTTCATGGTTCATGTAACAGTGTAAAAAGATCTAATCTGAGTGTTCTAGGTTCTAGGAGAAACCCAAGTGTACTACTACTTCTTTCAAGAAAGGTGGTAATACAGACACAAATCATTATTTTTTGTTTTTTCTAAAGAGAAAGGATATATTACAATAGAGGATAAATGGCTTTTCCTTTGGGGCCAGATAAAATTCAAGATCCTTTGAAGGTGAATTATAATAGCCTGGAGTTACCATGGAGAGTTACAAGGTTTAGGAATGAGAGGTACATAATATGGAATAAGATAATATTGACCTTAACAAGAAACACTCTGGAGTTTTAGGAGAAAACTTTTATGTTTACTCTAGCTTTTCTTTCTGTCTTAATTATAAGCATTACTATTGTATGCTTGAGCTGTGAGAGAGATGCTTTACATTTTGGCAAAAATTTCTACTTTGATGTCTACCTTGTCATAATTTGGGGTGTGTGTAAATAAGCTGTCCTTTTACAAGATGTGTGGTTTCAATAATACGTATCAATAATTATGAAAAACATTATTTTATAATTGATTTCATTCAGACTTTGACTAGCAAAATATAATGTTTGTTTTAATATTTTGAACATTCAAGAATCTTAACTCATGCTACAAAGGTTTTACACCTCAGTTAATATCTTAATCACCTTAGGAAAAATGAAAAAAGCCAAAATTTAATCTAGGTAATATTAACTCTATTAGTGTTAGGTTAGTAAGTTTTGCTTTCCTTAGGGAAATGCTGTAAGTAGGGTATTTCCTTTTAAAAACTTACTCATTGTCAAAACAAAAGAAAAGAATCATTGAATTCCTGTAGTTCTCTATGTAGGAAGCTGACTTGAAGATTTTAAATCTCTAATTTTCATACTATGTACATAGGTACTTAGGTGATTCCAAAAAAAAAAAAAATAGGTAAATACATTGCTAGATAATTTTTTTAGCTTGACTTAATAATTCTAATTTGTATATGAATGTCAAAACATGACATTGTAACCCATAAATACACTGTTATGGTTTGTAAATTGGAAGTAATACTAATAATGAATTAATAGGTCTTTTTTTCTTTTCTCTTTTCTTTTCTTTTCTTTTCTTTTCTTCTCTTTTCCTTTCCTTTCTTTTCTTTTGCAGTATTGGGGATTGAAACCAAGGCCTTAGCACTAAAATACATCACCAGGCTTTTTATGTTCTATTTTGAGACTGAGTCCTGCTAAATTGCTAAGTTGCCCAAGCTGGAATTGAACTTGAGATCCACTTCATTCAGTCTTCCAAAGTGCTGGGATTACAGGTGCACACCACCATGCTTGATAACTAGGTCTTACTATATAAACATGCATTATATATATTTAACTACTATATATTTTTTCTTACTATATGCATGCATATATATTTGGTACATACTAGATACACATATATATTTGGTATACACACATAGGTACATAGACATGTGTGTATATATATCATACTGTCTATGAACATTACTCATACACATTTATACATACTTGTGTATACATACCCTATATATACTCATATAATATAGTTTATATATATATACTACATACATGCATACGATTATATACATGTATATATAGTACAAATTATATATCTATATCTATACCTATATCTATATCTATATCTATCTATATCTATATCTATATCTATATCTATATCTATGATAGAGACTTTACAAGATGTGGTGGCAGGGTACTATTCTCCATGGGAACTTTCTTCAGTCATGGTTGTACCTTGGACTGCATTTACCTTGTCAGTGGAAAACCAGCTTAGAGGCCAACTTCTCAGGTAGGGATTTCCTGTTTTAGACCACATCATATTGGTTGATACAGAGATTAGAATGAAACCTTCTTCATTACCATGAAAATCTAAATTGCCTGAAGGTGAAGAAATATGGAATATAAGACATGTGCATGTAATAATCAAGGATACAGACTCTTT
>RJWM01001048.1:0-95000 GCA_004363535.1 Dasyprocta punctata | reverse complement strand
TTTGAAACTAAACAAGAAAGCTTATGCTCTGCATTTTTTTTTTTTAAGAATATGGGGTCGTTACTCTTTTTCATGCCAAGTACACAAGAAAAAGAAAGTAAAGATGAACTGTCTTAGATATTAACCAGAACACCCTAGGTAATTAATACCTAGCCTTTCAAAAATTATGAAGGAATTCAGGAGGTCCAAGTCTTGGTCTATTTTTATCCTTGGAATCATATCCCATGAGGTCTGTATTACTTAGTAAGTGTTGAACATGTGAAAACTGCTCCTGAAAGTCATTGCGTCCCCTCCCAGGACCTGAGGGTGATTTGCTGCATTGCAGGGTCAGTGTAGTTAGAAAATAAAAGTCCTCCTTGGCATGGTTATATTAGTCAATATCATTGTTAATGAATGTGATGTTTGAATGACTCCAGGCCTGTAGGAGACAACTAGTCCCTTTCAATAATGCATGTAATATTTGCCCTCATAACTGAATTATCTGTCTCCATGGGAAAACTATTCTAGGTCTTGGAGGTTTAAAAACATGTAAGTGCATACAAAGCAATGAACAACTGTACTTTCAGCCCTGCTGTAAATACTCAAAATGGAAAAGTTCACCTTAATCCATCTTTTGATGTATTTTTATCTTCATGGGCAATTTTCTGACATACCAATCCAATTCAAAAACATCACTATATGCTTTTACGTGGTTATCTAGAAATGCAGACCTTATGAAGAAAAGGAAGAAATCTCATCATCCATACTGTATTTCAGTTATTGGTAATAAGATAAACTCTGAAAAATCACATGTTTTCAACGCTTCTATTCTCTCCCTAGCTCATCACCTCTCATTAACCTAGAAAGTTCCACTATTTTGAAGGAAATCTATCCTTTGCATCTCTAGCAATAAACTGATTCTAAATAATATGTTAGAAGACAACTGATGCTCCTTTTCTAGACATGTACATTAAAAGCATTGCTTCATAATGAATATATTTTGTATTTTAGGTGCAGTAACAATTTATGCATTCATCAATTTATTCAAGAATAATTTATTGAGCACCCATTGTTTGCTCAGCACTGAGCTATGTTTTAGAGATAGAAATAAAAATGACTATAAGACCTATTCCCTAATTTCTAGTTCAGTCTAGGTATCAGGCAGAATAATAACAGATGGGCATGTGACGTGGGAAGGAAGTCTCAAGGTGAGACATCTAAATTACTCTAAATGAACACAATTGACCTTCCAGAATTTTTGAACTTGAAACAAACCTTTATGGAGAGAGTAAATAAGCAACTCTGGGCAAATGCTCTTTCCATAAGGGCACAAAACATCCGGACTATAGGGCTTGCTCCTCACTATGGAGCCTACAGTGAGATAGAGAAGTCATGGATGAGGTTAGAGACATAGGCAGAGGCTGGGTTACCAGTGAGGATGTTTTGAAAGAAAACTCTCCCAGGGTTGGAACTCTCAAAATCATTATGTGTCTATTTTTCCTGCAATCAAGGAAAATACTAGGAGTGTAATCAACATCCTTAAAATTTTTTTATCAATTTGAGGGTCAGATCTGTTAAGATTCAGACAATATATCGGAACTCTCCATTTTTTTATATACATCAAAAGTTATTCTCACTTTGTAAAATATATTAACTTTTATTCATATTTGAGGAAATGGAGCCTTAGAGCCATCACATATTTTATTCAAGTTCTTCAACACAATAAGTAATAAAACCAGTTGTAGTTTATCAGAAGTTTGAATGCTTCTGTCTGATTTCATAACCCCCAAGTTTTCATGTTTCTTCTAATAATTCCTTGTGGCCTATACACATCAATAGACTGTCTTTCCACAAACTTTAAGTAGGGCTATCTCACGGTGCTCACAAGGTACAAACTATTCAATTAGTTTACTGCAAAATTTTTGCACATTCACATACATCAAAGTTTGAATTGTCTTGCAGCTTATACTATAAGTATTAGAAAGAAAGATTGCACATTTCCAGTAAGCACACGTTGGCTATTCGTTAGCAGTAAGATTCAATGGCAATAGACAGAAAATATTCAGAGTATTACAGGAAAGAAAGAAATTTGAAGTTTGACTCTATTAATACTTTTTCCATTAATGACTTCCATATTATTGCTAACTTTCTCTTTGGATAGATTCCCTTTACTTATTTTTAGCATATTTAGTGTTTCATTTATAAGCTTATATTACCACTGTTCCCCAGTGAATAAAATAAGTATTGGAGAAAATTTTGTGAAAGTATTTCAAAGCATAAATTATTTGTATTAAGTTCATTATTACCTGTAAATGAAAGAAAGTCAAAGAAACAATAGTGGTTCGCAACAGCAAAAACATTATCCAGAATTGTAACTGTGAAAGGACTGAAGTCTTAATATTAGGCACATATGAAGATAATGTTTGAGAAGAAAATATTAAGAAAAGAGTATAATCAATCTTCTCTTCTTTATAAATTCTTAGGTCAATTTCATGGACAGGAAAAATATGGCCAAAATTTGTTCTGGATCTTTGAATATTTTGAAGTTTCAAATTATGTTAATATTTCCCTTTGGCTGAAAGTTTATAAAATATATTTTAATCTTCAATATATTAAATCTCAATACTAAGAAAGGCGACGTTATGTAAGTATTAATGTATAAGGTAGATTATTTCATTTTAATTTATGAGACAAATACAAAAAGAAAAAAGATAAAATTGCCCATGTTTAAAAATGCACTTCAGTGTTTCAAATGATCAAAATGATAGCATTGCAAATAAAAGGAAAAAGTAAATTCCATTTAGGACTTCTGTCTTGTCTTTCAGTTGGATGCAGAAATCTGGAATGTAAGGGAGAAGTCTGAATGAGACACAGATTTGAATGTTTAGGATGGAGATGGGGTTGGAACCATAAGTGTGGGTAAAATTGTTTCCAGAGCATTTACAAACTTAAAAGAAAACCAAGTTTAGAACTCTGCAAAACAGTAGGAAGGGAGGAAAGGAGACAAGGGAGATGAACAATAGGAAATGAGAAAAGAGGTGGATAAGGAAATGGCTGAGGACTTAGGAAGAAATAGTCATGAAAACCAAGACATGCAGCATACCTGGAAGCAACATTATCAGGAAATATCATCACTGTTGAATAGTACCCAACTAACTGCGTGTAATGATGAGTAAGTCCTTGGTGACCTTTAAGGAAGTGTTTGTCTGACAGAGAGTTCATTTTTACTTTAGTAATCAACTTTTTATTCACTGCCCTACAAGTTTTCACAAGTGTCAGGTGTTACAATAAATACTTAAAAGTTTGAGTGGAAAACACTTTCTAATTAAATAGTAAATTTAAACTATATCTCAAATGATTGCATTTCACCCAACCAGGAACACTATCCCACTAAATATTTTCCTGTTTGGCAGATTTCTCCTAATTGCTTACCAAATCCAACTTATTACCTCAAACAATTTTAGTACTATTTAAATTATTGACTTTCAGAGTCACAGGTACTCAGTTATAAATGTCTCATTCTTACTAAAGGCCACATGTGTACCTGTTTCTACTTCCTGCCTTTACCCACCCTACCAAGACTCTATATGCCTTCATTTAGTTGTTTGACAGAAGAACTGGAGATTTTTTCTTGGAACTGACTGACTCAACTACATTAAACCTCCAAAAGATGTGTTGATTACCTTAATCTTTAACTGAGTAAAGAGACCTACAACCCACCAGCCCTCTCTTTTTCTTTCTTATTACTCAACCAAATTTACATTGTTGAGCCATCCCTTTTATTTCTAGGTTTTTCCTGGTAACCCTAAATTTCTAGTCCTTTTTATTTGTTTCTCCTCTCTTTCCATGTTCCTTCGTTTCCTTTTTTGTTCCATTTGTCATGTCCCTGCCCTCACTAATTTACCTCAATAGTAATTGCAAAACATAAATGTTACAAAATGGAAGAATTAGCCAAGTGTGGTGGTGCACATCTGTAATCCCAGCACTCTGGAGGCTGAGGCAGGAGGATTGTTGCAGGTTCGAGACCAGCCTGGGCTCTAAAGTAAGCTGAAGGCCAGCCTGAACTGCATAGCAAGACCCTGTCTCAAAAAGACCAAAAAAAAAATTTTTTTTTGGTTTTGAAATTTGTAAGTGACAAAAAGCAAGATCAATTTCTAAATCTTGTGGGACTCAAAAATTTTCTTAAGGATCTCTACTACTTTTAATATCCATTCTTTTTTGCTATTCTACCTTTTTAATTACTTATATTGCAGTAATGGAGCTCACTTTGGGCTATACAGTCATTCAAAGAGTGCTTTAGAAATGAACTGTTCCATTTATAACATCAGTTCTAAGGAAATGTGTGCTGACTTCTTAACAACTGATTAGCAAATTAAATTTTGGAATACAACCTGCTTGTTAACAAGAAACTGCTTGTAATTAGGAAGGTAAATCTGTTGGGAAAAAACCAAATAGGTGAGCCAAAATGCAGAGGCTTGTTTTGTGATAAGAAGCAAGTGTATATTTGTGCATCACATTACTATTTCAAAGTGAGTCCATATACTTGCGCTCATCTGCATGTCACAACAACCTTGAAAACCAAGCAGGGCAGGATGTTTTTATTATCTAAAATTTGCAGAAAAGCAAAACAACTGAAAGGAGTTAGGTAGCTTTCCTAAGTTCAGGCAAGGCAAGGTTGGGGTGGGACCAGGTCTTCCAATTCAAAATCCTTTCTAGAATACCTGCCTTTTATATTGGGGTTTGCCTAAAATTTTAATAACAAACTGAAAGATTTTGCTGCTACTAAATAAAATGTTTGAAAGCCACTGCACTCAGTGAATATGGTTAGCATGGTTTTCCACAATGAAGGTTAGAAGTCAGGTTGAAGAATTACTTTCTAGAATTTATTATGTAGAAGAAAAACCTTTCTCTCCTGTGCAATCATAATTCTGAGATAGAAATGTGAATAAGTTAACACTGAGCTCCTTCTGTGAGCAGGGCACTTGCTTCACTGCATTGAACCCTTTTCAAAACTATGTGAGGTAGTGATATTACCTTTATTTTACTGATGAGGAAACAAAGGCTCAGAAGGGGAGGTACCTTGAGCATGGCTGCCTATTTTATGAGGAATAATGCAATGCTTTTAACCTAAAATTTGTAGCTCCATATCCTATACTCTTATCTATCACTCACAAAATTGCATTACTACACTCTGAAAAAAATGAAAAAAAAAAGTGCAGCAGGTTACTTTTCAATCTGTTTGGATGGACAGAGGCTGCTACACTGTTTAATTTCACAGGGCTAGAGACGAGCACTGGCACCAAAGAAGTCCTTGTGAATAGCATTTCCTGAGGTTGCGTGTTGCACAGCCTGCACAGTTGTTCACAGAGGTCTTTGGAAGAGCCTTGCAACTAAATACGAACCTGTTATAAATACTAAATGATTCTGAATTGATATTCCGCATAAACTTTCATGTAAAATTGGTATAATTTTGATTTTTTAGAGGACTTATTTGGATTAACATGTGTTATGTTCAATTTGATGCACAGAAATGACCATTTTCACTTATGAAATACAAAAAATAGCCCACTCTTAGAAGATAAGGAAACTATAACTTTAGCATATTTAGTTTTTTCCTACAGTAGCATTTGAGGATATGTTAATCCATAAATATTTCTTTCTGGATGCTATATTTCCTTCTCAGGCAACTCCAGGATGAATTCTAAACTACCTCCTTCATTATCTTCTTTTGCTTTATGGATTTAAATTGTATAAAAGCATTCTTACTTACATTATCAGCAGTAAATCCCCAAATATTTTGGGGTGACTTCTTAGTCTGGGAGATTATGCTAGATATATTGTGGTAGGATGAGTGATAACACTTTCTTCTTTTCTATTCTGATCTAGAGCCTCATGAGCATACCTCACAATACTCTGTCATATCCATGTGAATGTCATATCTATTCAGAGTCGGCAGAGACTTACTATCAGCTATGGTAAGAGAAGATTCACATGAATGGGATTCAGATTGGTCTATGTAGAATGTATAGAACTTGATTAAATGGAAAGAAGGGATATTTGGGCAGAATGTAATCAAATCACAAGTTCAAAAAAGGAATTTTAAGGAGGTGTTTACAAAACAGTGAGAAAGTTACTGTTTGTCATGTACAAGTGTTTCATGTGAAATAAAAATAAAGTTAAAACCTAAGTAAGATTTCAGACTGCCTTACATGCATACTGTGTGATAGGAATTGTTTAAATATTTTATATGTTAAAACATTTAAACCTTATGATCTACGTATGAGTTAAATATAATTATTATTCTCGTTTTACAGATTAGGTAATCAAATCTCAATAAAATGAATTAGCTGATTATGGGTAACAATATCAGGATTTTACTAAAGTGATACTATAGAAAGTTTGAAGGAGTAGTGTGCCAGTGTAAGGGGCTATGGGAATAATCATCTGATAGAAATTATCGGAATGAGTTGGAGGAGGAAAAGGCAGAAACCTTACTTTACAGGCTATCTCAGGGATGCAGAAATGTAAGAGTGCCTGAAAAAAAACAAAAACAAACAAACAAACAAAAAGCTATATTTGAATGTGATAGTGATAAAGCAAGAGGACTCAAACATGAATCCAAGGATTCAACAGAAAGAATCATGGGAGAGGTAAAAAGGCAGCATATAGGAAATACTTACAAATGTGAGAGGATATAAAACCAAGAGTACTAAGAATGGCAGTCACCATGGTATTAATTCTGACAATGTTAATGAATGACAGAAAATGAAGAATGATTCCTAAAATCTGAGAAAAATTCTAGTAGTTAGAAAGCTCTTGATACAATGTTTTAAGATGGCTGTATACTTTAGTGTCCAAATTTGAATCACTTCTATGATGAATACTTGTAAGTAATTGAGGTAAGAGTCATTAGATTTTTATTCACATAATATGTGTTGTGTTTGTGTATTTCACTCTTTGGCTTCAAAATCTCTTTTACCCTATGGAATACTCTTTTGCAGAATTATAGTACTGATTCATGTGCTGTTCACAATCTACATATGATACTTCAATGGTAGTCATCAAGTTGTGTTATCACAGTTTGAAATTTCCCTACATATTCAATAAACTTTAAACTGTTTATGAACACAGACATTGAATATAAATTGTCTTTTTTTCTCATTTGAAATAAAATTTATTTTTAATATCATCTACTAACAAGTTTATTGCTATTTATAATCATATTGTCATAAAGATGGAAGTCATCTGGCTCAATATCCTTGCCTAAATACAATTGTGTGTTCAGTTTTCTTGTCAAGCATCTTGCATTTGAACAGATCGGGTAATGAGGAATATTTTTGTGTTGTGAGACAAATATTGTCATTTTTCTCTATTTATTGTGAAACTATTTCCTGCAATTCATAGGCTAAATGCCTCTTTTACATGCTTTGGTAACAGAATGAACAGTTATCTTTTGTACCAATAATATCTGGTACTGTGTAATATTCCACATACTATCTAATACTCTGAAAGACTAAAGGAATCTATCTTGCTTCCTTCTATAATAAAGGATGAAAACAAAGAAAAAGTAACTGCTATTCACTGAAGTTTTCGAGAGAGAGTTCCAAAGTGCAGAGACGCCATAGTGTTTAGAGACCTAGCAAGCCTCTGAAAAAGGGAAGAAACACATAATATCTACCATTCTTACTCCCCAGATAAAATCAGCCCTGAGCCAAGAGGAACTTCACATGATGGGAAATAGATAAGCAGGAGGCACCCAGCAGTCTGCACCAATGCACAGATTTTTGAAATATCTGCTACTATCAGAGGACCCTGTACACTTTACAGACCCTTGGCTCTTGTGAAGTTGCTAGGCAATCAATTATCTTCATATGTCCAGCAGAGACTTTAGCAATACTATATGCACTATAAGTGTTATTTAATAATGATTTTACAATATATGAGGATGTTTTTTATTATACAAGTAAAATGGAATTCAGAGAACTCTATCTTTTAATGTATTTGTTAAATTGGATTCAATTTCCTGTGGTTAGAAATTGTGTTCCCAAAATGAAATGACTCATAAAGAGATGAATAAGGTAATGTTATGAAAGAGATAGAATTATGGCTACTTCTCAAACAGGTCTATAGGATTAACTGAAGACCCCTCTTGCTGTACGTTTTCTCTAGCCAAACTGAGTTTTTGACAGTTAAAAGATCATGTTTTATGCCTACCAAGGTAGAATTAATATTAATCTCTAAGATGCATCTTTCATTTGTTATAATAATTAATGAAATTTATATACATATGTGTATAGTATTTAATAAAGTCATCCTTCAGTGTTCATGGGATTGGATACAAAACTCCACTTTGATACTTTGATATTAAAATCTATAATGATCAAGTCCTTTACATAGTGTATATATATACATATATATTTTATATGTGACCCACTCATTTTCTACATACACTTTAAATTACATCTAGATTATTTATAATGTATAGTGTAAATGCTGTGTAAATATTTGTTGCACTGTGTTGTTTAATGATGTTGAATCTAAAATGTTCTTCAAAAAATCTCATGCATTTGGAAAGTGATTAGATTGTGGGGGCACAATATTCATCAGCAGATTCAACCACTGGTGGGTTCAGTGAGTGAATGTGCTATTAGGAGGTAGGAACTTGTAGGCATGTTCCTGGAGGAATGACCCAAAAGGATGTATTCTTTTCCCCAGCTCCTCCTTACTTTCTTTGTTGCCCGACTTCCAAAAGGTGAACAACATTCCTATGCCACACACATCCACCATGACATGGAGCTAACCAACCATGGATTTAATCTTCTAAAAATCGTGAGCCAAAATAAACCTTTTCTCATTTAAATTGTAGGTGCTCTGGTCCAGAGATGAGAAAGTAATCCAGAAAATTAATACTGAGACTGAAGTCATCATTATGACAAATTCAGAAGTGCTTGCAACTGGTTTGCTGGAAGAGTTTGGAAATTTTTGGAAATGAAGACTGGAGAAGCCCTAGAGTGCAATAAGCAGAGCTTGATGGGTGGTTTTCATTGGAGCTCAGAAGAGCAGAATGATAATAGGAATGCTTGTGAGATTTCAGTTTTGAACAAAAGTTCCACAAGCAGTTGGGTTAGAGGTCACACATGTTACAATCTGGCAGAAAATTTGTCTTCATTTTGTGTAGCTCGCCCGCAAGCCACAGTCCGCAGGGTAGTACCTGGAGGGGGAATGGGAATGAAACAAGGGCAGGAGGGGAGAGAAACCGAGACAGGACGAACAATTCCGATCGAGTCTCATTTATTAAAATGCGCGTATATAGCATTTATAGAAAGGGGGGGCGGAAGCTGTCATCCTGTGGGAAGTGTCATTTCCGGGTTAGGCTGGAGAGGATCCTGGGAAATGTAGGCTGACGTACCGGATGCCCACAGGTGAGAGGGGCGGGGCGGCAGCTGTGAAGCTTTACCGCTCTCTACAATTTTGCCTGAGATTTTTCAGGAGACTGAGATTAAAGGTGATGCACTAATCAATCTAGTAGAGAAAATTCAAAGCTGTGGCATATATAGAGTACTGCTGGCTGCTCTTAGTCAGATTAACAGCGAGAATCAGGAGAAAAGAGCAGAGTTTAATTATTTTGAAAAGTTTCAAATTTCTTCAAAAAGGAAAGTACCTGCAAATTTGGTCCCATAGAAAGCAAACATCTCTCAATGTAGTGTTAAATGTGCAAAAGTGTAAATTTTTCATTTGAGAAGAGATTCCCTAGATCTTCTGTTGGAGAAAGGTCAAATAGGAAATTGGTTCCATGGGATTCATTTTACCAAACTCATGTGCCCAGGCATTTAAGGTCACTTCAGCCATGGTTCAGAAATAGTGGGCTCGTGCTAGAGTGTGAGGCAGACCTTGCTGTCGTTCACATGGTCCTGATTTTTCAGGCATGTGGAATGCAGCAGTTTCAGGGTCATGGAGGGTTCCACCCAGATTTCAAAGAAAGGCCAGGCTATTTTCCTTTGAGATGGCAATACACAAAGCTGTGAAGGTAAAGCCAAATGTACAGTGATTATCCTAGAAATTTGGAGGTGCTTGGAAGTCGTTCCTGTGGTGAGGAAAGCCCCAGGGAGTGAATGGAAGCAGCCAAAGGAGAGGTCATGTGGGCTGCAGCCAGCAATGTTGTAGAGAAAAGGCTGTCCAAGTACTTTGAAGTTCACATCTCCCTCAACATGCCACAGCTGAAGGACATCAAACTACAGTATTTAATGTCCATCCTGTTGCGTTTTAGACTTTCTTTTGATCTGATTCCTTTATATCTATTTCTCCATTTGGAAATGAGAATGCTGACCCTGAGTCACTGTGTGATGAAAGTATTTAACTTTTTTTATTTTTATAGGACTGATAGCTAAGAGGTTGCCTTGAGTCTCACAGAAGTCTTTGGACTTGGAGTTTTCAGCGGTGCTGGAATCTTTAAAACTTTAACAACTTTTAAAGATGAACTAAACATATTTTTCCATAATAAGATGAGCATGAACCTATTGGGGATCGGGGCAGAATATTGTGGCTTAGGTGTAAAATGGCCCCAAAACTTTTATGTGTTTGGAGGCTGATTGGATCATCAGGACATTGTTTTCACCAGTGGACGCATCCACTGATGACTTCAGGAACTAAGTATTCTGTTAGTATGTGCAAGTTGGTTGGAGATGATTCACCGCAGATCCTTTATCCTCCTTGATTTTTTTTTCCTGCCATGAAGTGAGCATTATTCTTTTGTCATTCCTTTTCACCATGCCATTTCTGTTTTGGAGCCAATCAATCATAGACTGAATCATCTTAAAACCTGTGAGCCAAGATAAACCTCTCCGCCTTTAAGTTGTGAGTGTCAGATATTTTGTCACAGCAAAGAGAAAGTGATTAACACAGGGAATAATGTGAAAGTAAAAATGTTTTCACATAAATCTTTGCTTATATTTTCAATCTATAGTTGTTTGAGTCCATGGATGTGAAACCCACAAATAAAGAGAGTCCAGTGTTTATGTAAAATATTTAGAACAGTGGTTAGGACAGACTAAATGCCATATAAAATTCAAAGGAGGGATAAAAAATCTAGATTAAATTAGAATCCTGAAGTTTTTGTGTCTAACAAAATGCCAATGATATGCAAGTTTCTTTCTTGCATATTTCCTGGAGATGTTTCCAGTTGGCTATTGGCCTCTCCTGTTCACTTTGTAGAACATACAATCATTTCATCTTGGAACTTTTCCAGGGCCCCCATTCATCTGCATTTATTATATTGGTGGGAAACAAAAGCAGGTGAACAAGACACACTCGCTTGTTTATTCCTTATTCTAAAAGTGACAAGCACTATGACACTCAACTTTTGTATTGGTCAACTTTCCTGCTTCTGGGACTAAATACTTCGTATATGAAACTTGAGGATAAACTGTTTTTTATACCATAGCTCACGGTTTTAGAGGTTCCAGTCCATGGCCAGCTGGCTTCAAGCCAGAAACATCATGGAAAGTCATGGTGGAAAAATGCTCTTCATTTTATAGCACGCAGGAAGCAGATAACAGGGGAGGAACCTGCCAGGAAGGGGTCAGGGACTATATGTAGTTCCCCAGGCCATGCTTCTCAACTCACTCAGACACATCCTGAAGTACATTTTGCTAAGTTCCTAAGCATCTGTAAGACTGATCAAGTTAACAATGAAGAATAGCTAGGCATGGTGGCAGTAAATGCCTATAATCCCAGTATTATGGAAGGCAGAGTCAAGAGGATTGCAAATTGGAACACAGAATGGAAAATTTGATGATTTAATGAGATCCTTTCTCTACATAAAAAATAAAAGGGCTATGGATGTAGCTCATTGTGAAGGCACTGATTAAAAACAAAGATTAACCAGTACATTCCATCCCTTGTTAAACACGTGTTTCTAAACCAAGCTCACATTTTTAATGGTGAGATTTACCTTCATGACTGTGTCTAATAAAAAGGAGAGTAGGGATTCTACTTTAGGTTTGCATAGGAGGAACAAATGACTTGGGCAAAGTCCCTTCCAATTTTGGTTTATACTTCCTGTGGTGGATTAGCTACTGTTCAACTTGTAATACCAAGCTGAACTGAATTAGTGTGGTTCTGAGTGTGGAAGGCCCACCTGAGGATTGTTGCCAACAGCATAAAAGGACTTCAGAGGAAGATGGTGTGCTGTTGATTCTCTTGGAGCAGCTTATTGCACCAGTTTTCCAGATATGAACTTAGCTGTTCTCATTGTCAAAGGAGTTCAGGTTCTCATTGTTACTGAGGTTGTCTGTGATTCTCTTTGTGGGAGGTCTGGTCCTTACCTTGATCATCACTTTCAGGCTCCAGTGTAGGTCCCTCAGCCTGCTGACACAGATGCTTCATCCCACTGGTGCAGACATTCTAGCTTCCACCACTGCCCTTTGGGCCTTCTGTATGCCCACTCAGGGGGCCTAAAGGAGATTTTCAAGGGTGAGGTCCCAAAGTTAAAGAACACATGTGTACTGGACATTCACAACAACAGCAGGCAGTATTGAGCAGAGTGGAAGAGAGCAAAAGCACAAGAGAGCAAAAGCAGCCTGCATCTTTACTGTATAATCTTTATACAGGTTTTTATCCCATATTTATGTTCTTACATAGTGCCATAACCAGTGTATGCATGTGTTTTTTACCTGCACTAAGTCATAGTTACATAACTGTATCCCACTGTGTACCTGCACTAGCCAAGTAGGGTCACTTCCTCAGGTGTCATTAGTTGCCCCTGATCTTTGAAGAAGTCTGAGTGGTTCTCCACATCTTCCCAGTACATATCCTTGACACAGACATGCATGAGACATTGTCATCAGCTCCAGGCCTCCAGCTGAACTCATGAAGGACATTGTTCTATTTCTTCAGCAGGATTGTGAAGGATATTGCCAGGGGACCCAGGGGCTCAGGTGGATTCTTTGGGTCTCTAATGTGTATAAAGATCTCTGCACTCTTCTGCATTTGAGATTTTGGGTGAATATTATAAAATAATCCTATAAATTATGTGTCCTGAAACCGGGCACGTTGGCACATGCCTTTAATCCCAGCACTCGGGAGGCCGAGGTAGGCGGAGCGTTGTGAGTTCGAGGCCAGCTTGGGCTACAACGTGAGCACAAGGCCAGCCTGAGATACATAGTGCAACCCTACCTCAAAAAACTAGGGCCAGGAGTTTGGCTCAGTGGCTTAAGCACCTGCCTGGCAGGCGCAAGGCCATGAGTTCGATCCCTGGTGCCACAAAAAATGAAAATAATAATAAATAAATTATGTGTCCTGTACTAAGTTGATTCCACTGCAAACTCTGACTACAACAGTTTCCAAGGAAAAAACCCAAAATTTAATCAAATAAAATTGATCTCATTTGAAATCTAGAACCTCTAATTGAGTTGCAGTTCTCTTTCTGAGGTTCAGGCATAGCTTTTCCTTTCCTGCTGGTGTAGGAACTATAGACAAGTTATCCAGGCTATGTCACACAACCTCCTCTTTTGTCTAGCAAATAATGCAGAGGGAAACTGCAGCAAAACCTCCTATTTAGAAAAGTCATCCATGGGTAATTTATAACATTTTGACCATCATTATTCAATACTAATAAACATCAGTTGTTTACCTTTACCTACCCAAAGAGAAATTCCTTAATATTCCCCGATTATACCCTCTCAAAGTTTCTATCTTCTCATTTAATCACCTCTAATTCTCTTGATATTCAGGTGCTTCTTTCATTTTCTATATGACCAGAAGTGAAGATGATTTCAGACATTATGCTTTCTCAGGGTACTGGATGTTGTCCTTTGCTGCCTGTTTCTTCATGTTCAGATTTTCTTAAAACACAGAATTGATTTCTGCTGCTTTTCAAGTTCCTTCATCCCTCTCCTTCTCCCTCTCTCTCTTCTCCTTCTTTCCTCCCCCTTCCTTTCTTCTATTTTTGTAATATAATTTCCAAAGACATTCATTACGTGTTCTGACCCTTTTTGTTTTATTCAGTCCCACATAACAGTAACTACATTCAAAGCTCTTTCTTTCTTTGCTTCTTCATGCCTATGTCTCTTTTAATGTAATGACTTGAGTGGAGAAATTGTGTGGTTAACTTTTACTGTAAGGTTGAGACACTTTATGAGACTTCAATGCTCAGAGCTTTGTCATACTTTCTTTTAAATACTTATTCAAAATAGCATGTAGTAGACTGTGATATTCTGACATGTTTCAATAACTTCCAAAAAGTTACAATTTTGGGAGGTATATATTCTGTTCCCCAGATTGTCAGTCTCACTAAGCATATTCCAAAATATAATGTGAGTTTCCAGCTGCTCGGCCTGCTGTGTCTATTTTCTTGACTCTTACATCTGACTTCAAAGCCAATGCCATACATTTTATATTTGTTTTACAGCAGAACTTTTTCCTGGCAAGAAATTCTGTTTTAATTGAAGTGAGTAATGCTAGTTGTTCCAACAAAGACCATCAAAATCTCAATGACTCTAAGGTTCATTTCTTTCTACTCTCACAGTGCTACTGACTAGATGTTCCACTTCTTGTCATAAGATGATCCAGTCAAGCGGAATTGATCTATTTCTTGTCTGTATCTTTGAGCTCCATAAATAGGATTTTCCCCAGTTGAGATTACTTGTAACTTTCTTGCAGCTAATTTTTAACATATAGGGTAGAGGCTCTTATCCAATAGTCTTTTAAATCTTAGACATGTATTTCCAGATTGACAGGATTGTGTGAAGTACCAACTGAATTGTCATCAAGCTTTCACATATTTAAAACCAAACTCTCTAAAGATTGATATAAAATTTTTTTCCAACATTTTAAAGTGAGAAGTAGATGGATTATCATGCACCCCACTGCTTTTTTCTCCAACAAATAAAACCTTCACAGTAGAAGAAAACATAAGAATTGAAGAACAAGAAAACAAAACAGAAGAAATAGAAAAAAGCATGTCTTATGTACCTGACCCCTTAACTTCACCCAATGGAGCTTTTCAACCAGCTTTGTCTATGACATGCCAGTACTGGACATGATGATTTATCAATTTTTATTGCTGCTTTTTTGATATCTGATGGGGAGCATGGACTCTCAAGACAGAGAGCAATCATTCATACCTTTATTGCTACAAACCTTGGTCAAGTTAATCATTTTGTGGCTCAATCTAATCATTTGGAAAATTAGGAAAATAAGACTGTCTATATTACAGAGCTGTTTTGCAAGGCTTAACTGAGATAATAAAGTTAAAGAGTCTAGAATAATGCCTGGTCTTATGGCATATTTTCAGTTAATAGAGATGGGGCTTGGCACTAACACAGTTCCAATTGTCATTCTACTAATTCCTCACAATTTTCCCAAGGTGATTTTAATTTCCCATGCCAGATTTTAATGGAAGACCCTTAACAAACATTATTGAATGACCATATGAATCAACATTAAAATGTAGATTGATCTAAAGTAAGTCAAAAACAACGCAAATTCCTACATCTGATTTTGATTTGTATCTTGCTTTCTCATATGAGCATGAGACCCTGCATTAGACTTGGCTTCTTTGTAAACCAAAGGACAAATCTATGTTTTGTCTTATTTTTTATCACTTGTACAATGAACATAGAAATCTCAGTGAGAAGAAACTCCTATTAATAGGTATCATAGTTGAAACACAGCAATTATTTTTCTAATTGACCAGCTCTTATGAACAGAATTTAGTGAAGGGATGAATTGGCATCATCTGACAGGAAAAAAAAAAAAAAGAATTGGACCTAAGAGCTTGACTGTTTTACTTCTCAAAATACCCAAGAGAAACAATAAAGTAAAATAATATCCTAGGAAACAGCATGGTAGTTTCTAATATGAAAGACTTATGGTGACTTATTGCTGTTTGCAATAGTGTTTCATAGTTTCTGACAGTCTAAAACTCACTTAAAGCAAAAAAAAAAAAAAAAAAAAAAAAAAAAAAAAAAAAAAAAAAAAAAAAAAAAAAAAAAAAAAAAAGAAAAAGAAAAAAGAAAAAAGATACTACTACCCACATTTTGTCTGGAGTTAATACGTATTTTTCCACTTGTCAGAGTGTGGGAAGTTCTCTGTTTATGTAATTACAGCTTTCAAAAATCACTTAAATAGACATGAGCAAGGAACTAAAATGTATGCAATATTCAGATGACACTGAATCTGCTGATCCTATGGGATTTTCCTAGACAAACTGAGATTTTTGTTTCTTTAACTCACTTGAATGGAACTACACTTTGCAGAAGCTTCAGAAACAGCTTTTCCACGCTCCTGACAATCCTGACATCAGTCCCGGTGAATTGTCTGTGCTAAACATGCTTTCCAATCAACGGGGTCTACTTCTGTCAAGAAGATTGGAAGAAAAACTGTAAACTTTGTTTTTCCGTGCAGCCTGGGGCTTGGCACTTCCAAAGAGATTAGGAGGAAGAAAGCAACCCTGGCTGAACTTGATACCTTCTTTTTTCCCTAGTGGGCTATCTTTGTATGAAATTAAGAACTGAAGTATTAGATATGAAGTAAAGAATGGGAGATTAGGAAAAAATGGGCTTTTGGTCTGAGAGGGACCAGTGTTTACATCTCCTTTTTTTTCACATTGTTTAGATAATTAAAAAAATAATTACTACTGCCTTAATACTCTTTCTGGTTCTAACTCACACCTCACTTTTCACTATTTTATCTTGTATATCTAAAAAGCTTTGCTTAGGTAAAATTGATATGTACTAAGCTGTATATTTTAAAAGCACAAATTGGTAAACTTCTACTGATGCATGCATCTATAAAGCCATCACTGGTATCAAGAAATAAATATACCTACATCAGCCAAAAGCTCTCTTTTGACTCTTTTCATCTCTCTCTGCTACCTGTTCCCTCCATTCTAAATTATCCCTCCCCACTACCATCACCCTATTCCCTGGCAACCTACTGGTCTGTCTCTATTGATTGGTTTGCATTTTCTACAATTTTACATATTTTATATAAATAGAATCATATAGAATGCACAAATTCCTTTTTTTACACTTTTTTTAAGATTTTAAACACAATAAAACAAAACAAAACAAAACAAATCAGAACAAAGATCAGAACAGAACAATGCAAGCAACACAGGACTTCAAAACAAGACACCAGGAAATCAACAGTGGCTACCATAATGACACTCATTCTCTTTGAAATAGTTGTTCATACCCTCAGGCACAATAAATTCAAACAAAACAAAATACTATAAAACTAATCAAAACAAAAGAGTGAAAGCATTATGGGCCTTTGAAACCAGACAACAGGAAACCAACAATAGCTACCATAATGTCTCTTGTTTTTCTCAAAATAGCTGTCCCTACCCTCACACATATTGAAATCTAGTAATAGAAAACAGACTAAAACCAAGTAAAAAAAAGAATAAAAGCATTCTTGGATTTCAAAACAAGGTGCTATGAAATCAGCAATGTCTAAGGTCTTGTTTTCTTCAAAGTAGCTATTCATATCCTCACACATAATAAAATTAATTCTCGTAAATATTTTAGGAAAAGTTCTAGGCATTTATAAGCCTATATATGTACATCTATCCTTTCTGTATTAGAGGAAAAAAGAAAAGAAAACCAAACAAAACAAAATACAAGAAAAACAAGAAAGAAAAGAGACGAAAAAAATAACAATAACAAAAAACCCCAATCAATAACAATATAGGCTTTCACAACAAGGTGGTAGGAACATAACAAAGGTTGTTATTTTGCTTAGTTATCTTCAAAAGAGTTACACAGATTACCAGATATTGACTTGCAAAATTGATCTTATCCTATGAATGTAAATTGTTTTGTTCCAAGAACTAATAGATTCAGTAGTGCAATCATCTCAGCTATCCTAAATATATATATATATATATATATATATATATAAATTTATATCTTTTTTCTTTTCCCTTCCTTCTTTTCTCCTTTTTCCAGAGTTGTTTTTTCCCCTTTGAGCAGTTTCTTACCCTTTCACAATATTTATCGAAGATTTTGTATCTTATTTACTCTTTCAGTTTCTTACACTAGGAAAACAATATGGTATTTACACATGTGAATTTGATTTACTTCACTTAGGAGTATGGTCTCAAGTTGCACCAACTTACCTATAAAAGCCTTGATGTAATCCTTCTTTATAGCTGAGTAACTCTCCGTTGTATAAAAATGCCACATCTTTTTTATCCATTCCTCGGTTGATGGGCATTTGGGTTGTTTCCAAGATTTGGCTATTCCAAATTGGGTTGCTATACACATAGGTGCACATATATCACTGTGGTATGATGCTTTCAATTCTTTTGTGAATATGCCTAGAAGCAGAATAGGTGGGTCAAACGGGACCTCCAATTCCAGCTTTTTGAGGAACATCCAGACTGATTTCCACAGTGGTTGCACCAGTCTACACTCCAATTAACAGTGCAGGAGAGTTCCTTTTTCCCCACAGCCTCTCCAGCATTTGTTGTTTGGTGATTTTCTTGATCCTGGCCATTCTTTCTGGAGTGAGATGGAATCTCAGTGTTGTTTTTATTTGCATTTCTCTAATGGCCAATGATGCTGAACATTTTTTCATGTATTTATTCGCCATTTGTATTTCTTCCTCTGAGAAGTGTGTATTCATCTCAGATTCCCATTTTTGGATTGGGTCTTTAAATTTTGGGGCCTGATTTTCTTTAATTCTTTTTATGTTCTATATAGAAGTCCTTCATCTGACAGAGAGTGGACTAAGATTTTTTCCCAATTTTTGGGTTTTCTTTTCACTCTGTTGGAGATTTCTTTTGATGTACAAAAACTTTTAACTAAGAAGAGATTCCAGTTGTTGATTCTGGAAAGCATTTCCTGTGCAATTTGATTTTTGTTCATGAACTATCTGCCTACCCCTATGTCTTCAAGATTTCTAGCTACTTTGTCTTCCAGCAGATTTAGTGTTTCTGTGTTAATATTCATATCTTTGATCCATTTTGACTTTAGTTTAGTGCATGGTGAAAAACATGGATCTAGTTTTAGTTTATGACATATGGAAAGTCAGGTTTTCCAGCACCGCTCAATAAACACGCTTTCTTTCTTCCAATGTACATGTTTGGCCCCTTTGTCAAAGATGAGGTGGCTGAGTGTGTTTGTAGTTGTGGTTGTGTCTTCTAATCTATTCTATTGATCTTCAGGTCTGTTTTTATTCCAGTTCCATGCTGATTTTATCACAGTAACTTTGTAGTATAACTTCAAGTCAGGGATTGTGATGCCTCCTGCCTTCCCTTTGTTGCTCAGAACTGCCTTTGCTATTCTAGGTCTCTTCTGGCTCCAGATGGATTTCAGGAATGATTTCTCTAGATCTGTGAGGTATGTTAATTGTATTTTGATTGGAATTGCATTAAATATGTACAACAATTTTGGGAGAATGGCCATTTTCACAATGTTTTTTCTTCCTATCCATGGACAAGGAATGTCTTTCCATTTTCTGAGATCCTCTTTGATTTCTTTTTACAGAGTGCTATAATTTTCATTGAATAGATTTTTTGTTTTTTGTTTTTTGTTTTTTGTTTTGTAGCACCGGGGATTGAACTCACAACCTCGTGCCTGCCAGGGCAGTCGCTTAAGGCACTGAGCCAAACTCCCGGTCCTGAATAGATTTTTTACTTCCTTTGTTAGACTGATTCCTACGTATTTCACTTTTTTGGATGCTATTGCAAAGGGTGTGGTTTCTCTTACTACTCCCTCAGTGAGTTTGTGTACAGGAATGCTATTGATTTTTGAGTATTGATTTTGTATCCAGAAACATTACTGAATTTTGCTATTACATCTAGAAGTCTTTCAATAGGGTTTTGGGGGTCTTCCATGTAGAGAATCATGCCATCTGCAAATAATGACAATATAACTTCTTCCTTTCCTATCCTTATTCCTTTTGTTTCTCTCCCTAGTCTAATTTCTCTGGCTAATGTTTCCAGCACTATATTGAATAAAAGTGGTGGTAGTGGGTAGCCTTGTCTTGTTCCTGATTTCAGAGGGAAAGTTTTCAATTTTTGAAATTTCATTTCTTATTGCATGTATTTGAGTTTAACCTGATGCTGGCTATTTGCTCGTCATAGATGATTTTTATCAGATTTAGGTAAAGTCCATTTATTCCAGTTTTCTGTAGGGTTCTTATCATGAATAAGTGTTGGACTTTATCAAAAGCTTTTTCTTCATCTATTGAAATGATCATGTGATTCTTATCTTTGGCTCTTCTGATATGGTGTATTACATTTATTGATTTGTGTGTTGAGCTATCCCTGTATTCCTGGGTTGAATCCTACTTGGTTGTGGTGTATAATCTTGATGACTTGCTGCATTCTGTTTGCAGTATTTTACTTAGGATTTTTGCATCTATGTTCATTAGGGAGATTGGCCTGTAGTTCTCTTTTTTGGTTGGGTCTTTCTCTGGTTTTGGTATTAGGGTAATACTTGCTTCCAGGAATGAGTTAGGGAGAATTGTTCCCCCTTCAATTTCATTGATGAGTTTCAAGAGTGTTGGCATTAAGTCATCCTTGAATTTCTTGTAGAATTCAGCTGTGAATCCATCAGGACATAGGCTTTTCTTTATTGGTAAGGTTCTAATTATGTTTTCCATTTCATTAACTGAAATCGGGTTATTCAGCAGTTTTACATCTTCTTGATCCAGCTTTGGTAAGTCATATGTGTCTAGAAATCTGTGCATTTCTTCTGTGTTATCAAACCTATGAGAGTAAAGGGTTTCGAAGCAGGTATTGATGATCTTCTGTATTTCCACAGGGTATGTATTAATTTCACCCTTTTCATTTCTTATTGCATGTACTTGAGTTTTTTCTTTCCTTTTTTAAATGAGGTTGGCTAGGGGCTTATCAATTTTATTTATTCTTTCAAAGAACCAACTCTTTGATTCATTATTCTTTGTATTGCTTTCTTAGTCTTGATTGTGTTCATTTCTGCTCTGACCTTTACAATTTCCTCCCTTCTTTTGGCTTTGGGCTTGACTGGTCTTCATTTTCTAGATGGTTGAGGTGTATCATCAGGTCGTTTATTTGTGTTTGTTCACTTTTCCTGGTGTGGGAATTCATCGCAATAAATTTACCTCTGAGGACTGCTTTCATTGTATCCCACAGGTTCTGGTAAGTTGTGTCTGCATTTTTGTTTGCTCGTAGATATTGTTTAATTTCTTCTTTAATTTCCTCTGTGACCCATTGATTGTTCAGGAGTGTATTATTTAACTTCCATGTGTTTATGGAGTCTTTGCAATTTTTTTGTCATTAATTTTTAGTTTCATGACACTATGATCAGATAGTGTACATGGGATAATTTCAATTCTTTTGCATTTACTTCAGCATGTTTTATGGGTTAGTATATGATTTATTTTAGAGAATGTAACATGTGCAACTGAGAATGTATATTCTGATGTTGGTTGGAACACTCTGTACACATCTACTAAGTCCATTTGTTCACAAGTTTGATTCAGTTCTGTTATTTCTTTGCTGATTTTCTGTCTAGCTGGTCTGTCTCTTTGTGTCAATGGAGTGTTAAGGTGCCCTGTTATAATTGTGTTATTGCTTATTTGATTTTTCATTTCTATTATTATTTTTTTTGTATTGCTGGGTGCTCCCATATTTTGTGTATATATATTTAAGATTGTTATTTCTTCCTCTTGAAACTTTCTTCTCACTAGTATGTAATGAACTTCTTTATCTCTTTTGATCATTCTTGGTTTGAAGTTCACATTGTATGCAAAAAGAATAGCTACACCTGCCTTTTTTTGAGTTCCTGTCACATGAAGTATTTTTTTCCATCCTTTGACTTTCAGTCTATGAATTTGTTTTTGGGTTAGATGGGTTTCTTGTATACAGCATATGGTTGGATGTTGTTTCTTGATTCATTCTGCCAGTCTGTTTTTTTAATTGGTGAATTGAGGCCATTTATATTAATGGTTATAACTGATATATACTGGCTTACTTTTGTCATATGATCTTGCTGCTGTTGATTCTTTACCTTTCCCCTCTGTTTAATTGTTTGTCCTGCTTAGAGGTATTTTTCTGTTAGTGTTCTTGGAGTCATTGTTATTTTTATGTCTATCTAGAATATCTCTCAGTATTCTTTGCAGGGTTGATTTGGTGGTCACAAAGTTCTTCAGCTGTTCTTTGTCATGGAAGTATCTTATTTCTCCATCAACTTTGAAGGACAGTTTTGCAGGGTACATTGATCTGGGTTGGAAGTCTTTTTCCTTTAGGATTTGAAATATTTCACTCCATGCTCTTCTCAATTGTCTGTGTGGAGAAATCTGCTGTAATTCTGATGAGCTTTCCTTTATAGGTGATCTGTCTCTTCTCAAATAGCTTTTAATATTCTGTTCTCATGTTAAATTTCTGGTATGTTTATTATTATATGTCTGGGTACAGATTTATTTTGGTCATGGCTAATTGGAGTCATATATGCTTCACTTATCTGAAAGTCAGTTTCCTTTCCCATGTTTGAGAAATTTTCATCTATTACTTCTGTAAATAGTCTTTTGATATCATTTTTATTGTCACCTTCTTTTTCATTTATGCCTATCAATAGTATATTTTTTTCTTTGCATCATCTTGCAACTGTTGAATTGTTATTTTGTGATTCCTTGTTATTTTCAAAAGATCTTTCCTTTCCTGTTCACTAGTTCAATCTTGTCTCCGAAATCTGAAAGTCTATCTTCACATTCATTGAGGTGGTTTTGCCAACTTTCAATGGAATTTTTGATTTCTTGGATATATCTGTGAATCTGTTTCATGCCTTGTATTTCTTTCTTAAATTGTTCATGCAAGATTTCCATCTTTTTGCAGTGCTCCTCAATTATTTTAACTATGTCTTCTTTAGATATGTTCAACCTTTCTTTTATTATGTTTATCATTTCTTCTTTTACCTGTGAGATTATATCTAATCTGAGTTCTTTTACAGCTTCATGGACTGGTTTCTTTACTATCTGTTGCTGTCATTTCAGAAGTTTCAGGTGTATGGCTTACATTTCCTTCTATGTCCATGTCTCCTAGGCTTATTTGGGTTGGGCTGGAGGTTTGAGATTGCATTTTGCTTTTTCATTTTGTCATTTTCCTGTATTCCTCTGGTCCCTAGTGGCACTCAAAAGCCCCTCAAATGGGGAGAGTATGCTGGGAAGACCTTCAGCACAACCCATGCGGTACTCTGAAGCTCCATGGCTGCTTGAGTTTGCTGGGCAGGACTCTACCCAGTTTTGGGTGCTGTGCCAAGGCTGAACAGCTAGATGGAGTACACTGTGCAGGCCTTCATCTCATACCACACAGCACATCAAAACTCCCTGGCTGCTTGGGGTCACTGGGTGGGGCCCTACCAGTTCTAATTGAGGTGCTGAGGTTGCACGGCTAGCTGGAGTTTGCTGTGTAGGCCTTGAGCTCATGCCACTCAGCATATGAGGTTCCCCTGCCACTTGGGGTCACTGGGCAGGGCCCAGCCAGGACCTAAGCCACTTCTCAAAGGTCCCCAGATGTTTGATGATGCTGGGCAGGGTCCTACCAGGTTTCGAGCGAAGTGCCAGAGCTGCACCGCCAAAGCTGCACTACTAGGTAGGTTTTGCTGTGCAAGCATTCAGCTCATGCAACTCAGCGTATGGACATTGCCCTGGTACTCGGAGTCACTGGGCATGCCGAATGTACACATTTCTTTTAAAAAGATTATTTCACATAGTATAATTACTTTGAAATTCATCAATACAGCTATGTGTGGAATTCTAATTTATTTGAATTCATTTTCACATATTTATTCATTAAATATTTATTAGAATTAGAACACTTCGGCCATTTTTTTGAGTTGTTGATTTCTTAATATTGAGGTTTATTTTAAAACATTATCTTAAAGTAAATCTTCAAAGTTATCTTTAAAAATAAAATCCAGTAAAACTGACAGTTCTATGGATACTATTACATATATTGTTTTATGTAACTACCAACACGATTAAAATACAAACTCACTCAGCATTTGAGATTCATTAAAGTTGCTGTCAATATATAGTTTTTTCTTTTTATTTCTGAGTGATATTACATTGCGTAGATGTACTACAGTTTTTTAATCACTACCTGTTAAAGGACGCTAAAATTGTTTCCAGTTCCTGATGATTGTGAAATTTTTCACACACAGAGATTTGCAGAAATGTAAACTTTCATTGCTTTGCAAAATAAATGGAATTACAAAATGGAAAGATGATTACCTGTCTTATAGTAAGTGTACATTTGAAGTACACCTAAACATCAAAATTTTCTGGAGTGTCTGTGCCTTTTTACATTCAACAATGCATCAGAGATCTATTTGATCCTTTTCACCACTTCCAGTAAGATACTTCCACACCTGTTACAATGACTAAAGTTAAAGCATCTGACTGTATTGACTACTGAAGGAGTTCTAAAATGGTATAATCATTTTTATAAAGAATCTGGAACTGTCTCTAAATGGTAAATATGTACAAAAATATGAACTCAGCATTGTAAATTTAGATTTCACCCAAAGAAATGAAAGCATATGTCCATACAAAGACAAATTGAAATGTCATAGCAGTATTTTTTGCCACTCTATAGGTTTACAGTGTATTAGGGTTTATACATTGTGTCAACTTGAGAAGTCTAGCAGCTTAATTAAGTAACTCAGCAGCTCTACATCTTGGGGTGTAGAGCACAAGCAGTTACCTGGCTATTGTGTCAATTTGAGAAGGTCAGAAGTTTAGCTGAGAGACTCAGCAGGGAGCCAGGGTTCTTACTCTGTAAACATCCTCATCCTGTGCAAAGGAAGGCAAGGATGTTTGTGAATGCTACACCCACCCTGGGGGGGTGTCCTGTGTACTATATAAGGGAGAAAAAGCTTGCTCTTGCCCCCCTTTTACTCTGACCGCTTTTGCTTGGCTGCTGCCTTGAAGTGCTGCCCCAGTGCCACGCCACCCTGCCTTGGAACCAGCTGATTGTGGACTGAAACCTCCAAAAGCTGTAAGCTAAATAAACCTTTCCTTCCCTAATTTTGGGTGTCAGGTGTTTTGTCTCAGCAACGAGTAAAAAGTAACCAAGACACAGTGATGTTTCATAATTGTTTTATTTTGGTTACCTTTAATACTTAATGATGTTGAATCTTTTCTTGTGATGGTATGTGTTATTTCTGAGGAAGTCTCCATGTAAGTCTTTCATCCACTTACTTGAGTTTATTTTCTTAGTGTTCAGTTTTGAGAGTTATTTAAACATTCCAGATAGGTGTATTTAATCAAATATAAGTCTTTTATATGTTCTGGATATATCATTGATAAATACTTTGTCTAACTATATCTTATTTTCATATTCTTATCTTATTTTCTTTTCTTTTATTGATAGTGACTTTGTTGTTAGGTATAAGAAATTTTTGCCTAATCCCAGATCACAGGGTGTTCCATGAAGTTATTTTAAAATTTTAAAATTTGTATTGTATTTTACATTTATGTTTAGTTAATTTTTATATAAAGTGTGACACTGAGGCCAAAGTTTATTTCTGCCGAGGAATATGCAATTGTTCCAGTAAAATTTGTTTCACCCATTCAGTTGCTTTTCACCCTATGCAAAAATTAGCTGAATATACTTATCTGAGTCTATTTCTGGGTTATCAATTTTTCTTATTGGGTTATAAGTTTATCCCTCACCAATACCTCACAGTAATAATTACTATAGTTCCTATGTAGCTTTCCTGACACTGGGTGGACTGATGCATCTCACTTCATTTTAAAACAATATTTCATACATCTGTCTTTCTGTATACATCGTAAAATATTCTTACCCACATCCTCAAAAAATATTGGTGGAATTTTGGTAGAAATTGAATATCAATTTGGACGTAATTTACATCCTTACTATATTGAATAGTCAAACCAATCAACATGCTATGTCTTTACATTCATTTAAGTCTAATTGATTTTTTTCATTTGAAGCAAGCAAATCCTAAAAAGGTTTTGTTAGATTTATACCTAAGTATTTTACCATTGGAACAACTACATAAAACACAGCCTAAATTTTTCATTGATTTTTTCATGTTAATCTGAAATCCTGAAAACCTTGTAAACTTATCTTTTAGTTGAGAATTTTTTTTGGTAGATTCCTTGGCATTTTTTCTTTGTTCAGATAATATCTTTTGTGAGTAGGGTCATATTTATTCTTCCACTTCAATATTTATGCCTTTTAATTGTTTTGCTGGTCTTATTGCTTTATCTAACTTTTTACTATGGTGTTAAATGGGTACATTATCTTGTTTCTAATGTTAAAGTCCCAGCATTTGACTTTTCACTGTAAGTATGATATGAACTACAAGTTTTTCATACATGTTCAATACCAATTTGAGGCTGGGAGTTTGGCTCAGTGGCTTAAGCACCTGTCTGGCAGGCGTGAAGCTGTGAGTTCGATCCCCGGTACCGAAAAAAAAAAAAAATGAGGAAATTCTATCCCTAGTTTTCTGAAAGTTATCAATAAAAATAGATGCTGGATTTTATTGTAAACTTTGTGTTATTGAGCATTATATAAATTATTTTCTATCATCTATTAATTGTTTAAAACTGAATTATATTGGCTGCTTTTCTTTTTTAGAGTACATTATTAAAAATATATACAATGTTTCAGTCAGTCAGTTGGGGATAAGTGTATACCCATGAAGCCATTACTGTATCACCATCATCTGACCATAAACCCATCTAGTCATGCCCAAAGTTTCTGCTTGCCCCCTTATTATCATTGTTTCCTGTGGAGATAATTTTAAGCATGCAATACAGTGCTGTTAAGTAGAAACACTACATTGTGTAGGTCTCCAGAACTTATTTATCTTGCTAATTGAAAAAATGTAGCATTTAACCTTCAAATCCTCATTCTCTCCAGACTGTCTAGAAGCCAGTATGCTGTTTTCTGCATCTGTGTGTTTGACCATGTTAGATTTTACATAAAGTCAGATCATGTAGTATCTATTTTTCAGTGTCTAGTTTATTTCATTTAGCATAAAACTTTCAGCTCCCTAAATGTCACAAATGATAAGATTTCCTTCTTTTTAAAGTATGAATAATATTCTACTGTATTACATGCTATATTTTCTTTTTTCATTCACCTGTTGATGGGTGTTTATTTTGTTTCTGTTTGTTAAAAATGATAGAGTGAAATAGAGAATTTCACTATTCACTAATTCACTAAATAGAGAATTTCACTATTATTATTGTATTGCCTAAGTTTTACCTCCATTCTACTAATATGTACTTTATGTATTTACATCTTCTGATGTTGGCTGCATATATAAATTATTATTTCATTTGATTGAATAATGTCTTTATCATTATATAATAGATTATTTAATAATCTTTTTGTCTTTTGTGACAGTTTTTTTCTTAACATTATACCTATTTTATACAATAAAAGTAAAGCCACTCTTATCTTTTGGTTAACATTTATAAGATGTATCTTTCCTTATCCATTCATTTTCAGCCTTTTTGCATTTTTAAAGCTAAAGTGAGAATCTTAAAGCTAAAGTGACTCTTTCATAAGTTTGAAAAAATGTAGAGAACATATTGAGTACATTTTATATGACAATATGCAGAAACTGAACGATGGAGATGAAAAGCAGAATAAACATCATAAAAGAAAAGATTAATTAATTCAAAAGATATAGTTAAAACTATCCCAAATGAAACACACAGAAAAAAGAAAAACAAATAGAGTATCAGCAAGCAGTGGGCCTCAGGTCAACTTCAAGAAGTTAATGGGATAAATGAAGTCTCTACGTAAGGAAAGTTGGCATGACAGAAAACAACTGAAGAACAAATGGTTCCTTTTCTTTCCTAAATTTAATAAAAAACATAAACTCTCAGATCCAAAATGTTGACCACACCCCCTGTTTAGTAAATAAGAAGAAAATTACGACAAGTTACATCATCATGATAAAGCTAAGAAAGATGAATAAAAAGCAGTTGTAGAAAAAATGTTGGAAGAATTACAAATAACAGGAGAGAGACACCTTAAAGCACTAGGATTTTAAACTCATTGAAAAATTTTTCCAAATAATAGGTGAAATAAAAGCCTTCTTAGATACATAGAGAAGGACGGAATTCATCATTAGAAAATGTTCTGTACAAAATTACATAAAAATAAACCCTTAATTTAGAAGGAAAGCTTATACTTGTTGAAAATATGTGTCTATATTATAAAATAAAAAAATCAGATTTTTACTTTGAAAATATATGAATGAGTTCTTATGGTTTAACTATTTTAAAAGATTTTTGAATAATTACATAAAATAATAATTTAATATGCAGTTAATAACACTGAAGGAAAATGAATAATGGAATCCACAAAGGACAACAGTAAAGGAAGGAAATTTTTGTTTTAAGTTTCTTTTAATATAAAACCCAATATATCTGAAAGTTAGACTATGACAAATTAAAAATATAAACCTTTAAGGAACCACTGAAACCACAAAATAAAGAGTTGTTGCTTAAAGAGATAAAATGAAATTATAAAAGTAATTAATCCAAAAAGCTTAAAAAAAGAAAAAAATGAAAACAATTTATAGATGGCCTCAAGAAAACAGTGCTGAAATTCTTGTTTAAAGATAACAATATAGGTACATTTAAAGAAAGGGTCTGAGCATTCCACTGCAAGGCAAAAGTATAAGATTGGATCCCAAGCAAGATTCAACTATATGTTACTATTTTAAAGAAATACAATGGAATATAAACATAAAATTGTGCTAAAATCTAAAGCATAGGAAAGCATATTACATGATAACAGTTGTTATATAATATGAATGGCTGCATTAATGTAAGGCAGAGTTGAATTTAGAGGAATGCTTATTATGAAGGGTTTTTAAAAAGTCTTTTCTTAATGATAAATGAACAAATTCATCATAAGAACATAAAAGTATTATGATGCACAAAAACTGAGCTTCAAAATATGAGAAGCAGAAAGTGATATAATTATAAGAAACATATTCACAATTATAGTCAGTTCTTGAAATATCTTTATTTCAATGATTTGTGGCACAAATGGAAAACTGGTAAGTGGATCAAAGAACATAAGAAATCTATCAATCTGTCATAGTAGAACACTTCGGCCAGCACTATGGGTTTACCTTTTTTTTTTTTTAAGGTATATATAGAACACTAGCAAAGATACATCACATTGATAGATAAGAAATCTATCAATCTGTCATAGTAGAACACTTCGGCCAGCACTATGGGTTTACCTTTTTTTTTTTTTTTAAAGGTATATATAGAACACTAGCAAAGATACATCACATCCTGGGTAATAACACAAATCTCAAATTTAAAAAGATTCAATTTCTAGGAAGGAAGTTCTCAGACCACATGAAAATTTCATTAGAAGTTAAAATAGAAAAACCTCAGGGAAAGTTCTAAGTGTTTTAAAACTAAATAATATGCTTCTAAATATTGCTTGGGCTGAAGCAAATATTAAAAGAGAAAATAGAAAATATTTTAAACTGAATGAAGTTAAAAATAGAAAGTATTTTAAACTGAATGAACTTAAAAACAGAACACATATACCTCAAAACGTGTGCGTTGGTGTTCAAGAGTCTCTAAGGAGAAATGTATAGCCTTAATAACCTATATTAGAAAAAACTAGAGTCTTAAATCAGTAACCTAACACTTCTGTCTCCCTTCACCGGAAACACTGACAGGATCTGCGCAGCTGAACGACCTAGGAGTGGGTAGGAGCAGGGAGAACAGGAAGGGATCTCACAATAACCTAACAGTCACAATGTGCTGGATAGAATTTGACATTATTTAAAATTAAAATTGTTTAAAATTATTCTATAACAAATTAGACAACCAATGAAAACAACCCCAAAATGAGCCTGATGTTTGTATCAGCAAAAAAGGATTCTAAAGCAAATGATGCCCAGAGAAGGAAAGGAAACAACGTGCTCATAATGAAATAAAAGATTGAAAGTCTCAGCAGAGAATGAAAAACTAAAAAGAACCACAAAGAAATTCAGTAAGAGAAAATACGAGAATGGAAATTTTAAAAAATATTGCTTGGGAGACTTAACCTCAGTAAGAGATGACAGAGAAAACAGTAAAATTAGTTAATGGATGAATAGAAGAAAAGGAATTAAGTGAACTCTTGGCCAGCAGACCTGTTCTATAAATATGTAAAATGAAGTTCTTTTTGGCAGAAAGGAACTAATATGAGATGAAAATGTGTACATTTTAAAGAGAACAAAGAACATCAGAAATTACAATTGTCTAGAAAGTATGATTTATATTTTATATATTTCTCTCCTTAATTTCATTATAGTACACAGAACCTTTAAATAGAAATTAGAAATTTTTATTATAAGATTATTAATATGTGCAGATAAGGTAATTACAGCATAAAAGGTAGGAGATCACAGGTAAAAAGACACATACTTGCCAGTTTTTTATGTTTTACATGAAGCAACACAATAGTTAGTTCTAAATACACTGTAATAAGTTAAAGATACATATAATATTTCCAGCAACCACCAAAAATAATGCATAGTGTTTATGATCTACTATAGCTAACATTTTTGTGCACAACTTGTAGCAGAGTGAGGCTTTATTTTATCGAATCTACCCACATTTCCACCACTCTAGCACTGTGTATTCATTCCACAGTGGGAATAATGGCTGTTTAACTTAAGAACTCAAAAGTGAATCATGTTCACTAATGTCACTGCTCTGAAAAGTGATGCATATTCTCAAGCAAAATTTTTTATTCTGCCCTCTCCATACCTGCCATTCTTTATTAGGAGATAATTTCATTATCTTAGATTTAAGGAAGAGGAAACAGTAGGTTTCACTCAGGACTCCAAATCAAAGTTATGTTTTACAGTTCAGTGATAGTCTGTAGCTCCTAAATGAGAAATGATCAGGGGATGGCAAAGTGGCATTTTGTTTGACTTGGCTCTTAGCTTTGGCTATTATTTTTCCTCTTCAGGGACTGTTGAATGTGTAAGAGCACAGGATTTGAGCATTTTGGGTCTCCTAGGTTAATACTGTCATTACTTAAAACCTTCTAAATGTCCAAAACACCAGTGTCTACCATAAGGCATCAAAGATACTAATCCAAGCACTGAGCTTGTCCATTTGCAGACATAAAATTAAAGTTAGGTGAGCATAACATTCTCATGGCCTTTGAAATACTGCTAAGGCTGGCTGAAAATCTTGGGTGGCAGTCTCTGAGCAACAGGTAGATATCAGGACCCTTGCATTGTCCCGCTGGCCCAAAAGAAGATACTACCATTGACTTTGTGTCACTGCATTTGCTATTGGAAGCAAATTGATTCAAATGTGAGAGAGGAATTCCTTTTTTTCTTTTTTTTCTTTTCTTTTTTTTTTTTTTTTTTTTTTTTTTTTTTTTTTTTTTTTTTTTTTTTTTTTTTTTTTTTTTTTTTTTTTTTTGGTTTTTTTGGAGAGATATAGACAATTGGTTGTGGAGGTAATTTGTCTTTTCAAAGTAACCAACTAAAAACTTTAGTTTCTCTTTCACGTGTTAAAGAGTATTTTTCCCCCTAATTTCTCCATTTAAAAACAATTTCTCCATTTAAAAAGAGGGAGTTAGATATCTAATTTGTTATACTGGAGGGCCAATTTTGAGGAAATGGCTTCTGAGGTTAGCATTACTAAATTCAAATCTTGGCTTAATTACTAATGAGATGCATTTGTTGAGTTAATTGTGATACTATATAGGGTTTCAAGAAAGATGAAAAGAGGTAATGCATTTAGAACACATAATAGTGCCTCAGGAGGCATTAGTTATTATTATTGTTAAAAATTTTTAAATATGATGAATCCATGATGAATATCCAATAATAACTTAGAAAAATTATTAGAAGCGACTTTAATTCCATATTTATTGGTACAGTTTCTTAGCTAATTTAAAAAGAAGCAGTATATTACTTCAACAAAAATGAGCAACTTCTAGCACCAGTGGCATCCTAACCTTCCCTCTAAGCCATCCTTCAAAGGCAGCTTGGCTCCCTCAGGGGACATCTACTCATGTGATTTTGCCTCTCAGACAAAACCTTTTAAGGATGACAAATCAGGTCTGTTCAATAGTTTCATATACACAGATAGATAGTAAATTATCATTAATCAGCTCTGTGTAGTTGTAATTCAAGTTAAAATAGTTTATTTCCCAATCTAAAGTTTGTATGAATAATGAACACAAAGTATCTCCTCATAATAGAATGAGCTTCAAGAATGCTCACAATGTTGACCATATGGATATCTATCATTTGGCTATCATTTTTAGGGATTTCTATCCATACACTAATAACTCAGAATCAAACAGCAATATTAAGTATATAGGGAGAAGATTTAATAAGTTGAAAAATTAAAGGTTTTTTTTGTTATCCACATCTAGTAATGCAGGATAAAAATCAACTCCAACTAATTTGGAATTTCTTTTGATTGCATTGATTCTCCCATGGAAATTGTGTTTGACTTTCCAAAATGTGCATTTTTTAAACAGTATTGAAAACCTCAGTACTATTTGTCAATATTAATTTTAAAGTAATGGATTCCTACCATACTGTACATAATGCCACTCCTCGAATTATACAGCGCATCATATCAAATGCTTCTAACTTAATTATCATAAAACATCAAGTTTTCTATCGTTGCTTTCATTATGGGAACTAATTACAAAGTATTTCTTAACTAGTAGCTGCCTTTTAGAGTTAGCATGTGGGTTTTTCCCCCTGTGAATTCACTGATGAGTGGAGCGAACAATGGCTTTGGGATCTTGACGGACAGCAGTTAACAGCAAAAACACTGCTTTTCATCTTGAGCATCTCTCTCTCCAAAATTATATTGTGTGTAACAGTTGAGCCCGTCTAGTATGTAATAAATAGCAGAAGGACAAAGATACATTGAGCTAGTGAAAGAAAAATATGCTTCTTTAATACTTACTATTTATAGGCTTTCACTAATCTTCCAACCTAGTTCAAATGCTCCCTCTTTTGGTACTTACCATTTAATAATGCTGTTTTATAGATTGCTATCTTTCTATTTTAATTCTTTTTCTTTTTCTTCTCTTTAGCTTCCTCTTCCTGCTCCTTCTTTCTCCTTACTCATCTTTATTACTTGTAATTGAACCCAGAACTTGACACTAGCCTATATCCTCAGCCTTAATTTTTTTTTTTTTAAATTTTGACGTAAGTTCTCTCTAAATTGCTAAGTTGCAAAGACAGGGCTCGAACTTGCTGTTTTCCTGCCTTATCTTCCCAGACTGCTGGAACTACAGGCATGTACCCCCATGCCTGGCTTTAATTCTCTTGTCTATCATGAATTATTTATCATACTGAAATCTGGATTAATAAGATATATGATCAGGCCATCATTAAATGATAGTTTTATATGATGATGCACTTGATACGCTTTCCTATGTGAGCAATTACTTTTGTTACTTTCATAAGAGGAAAAACATTATGTATCAGGCAGTGCAAAGCAGAAAAGTCACCAGTTTGCTGTGGTGACAAGTCATGTTAACTTCTCACTAATTCTTTTCTGCTTAGAAACTCAAGACAGACTTGTCAGTAGTAATTTCCAGAATAATTTTTAAAAACCTGTGATTCCCACTTTTATTGGTTTTAATAAAGAGTCACTACTCCCTAAGCTTGCTTGGAAAATTATTACCTATCAGTAAGACAGAAGACAAACATACACGGTATTGACAGCAGTAGAAAGTAAGTCCATAATGATGGCTATTAATAGGTGAAAGTTACTTTTTAAAAAATACAGTCAACCCTAAATTAAATTCCTTTTGAAGCCTGAACTTGAGTTCTAGAGAGTTGACTTAATTGAAACTAATAGTGAGAAGCTAATTTTATGTTCAGAAGTAGAAGATATGCTTCAATGAAAAGTAAAATTGCAAACTAGAAAAAGAAGCATAGAAAAAGAACTTAATAAAGCAATGAACCACAGTTTCTGAAGCAAACCAATACATGTTTCCATTTATTAATAGAACATTCATTAGCATTGATCTTTGATAATGAAAAATTAATACTTCATTACTAAAGGGCAGAATAAGAATGGTAGAGTCTTTCCTGTGAACTAAAGTGGGAGTGAGATCATTGCTTATTTCAAATAAATAATATGTCCCTTTGGTGTTCTATACTGATTTACCTTTTCAGTTAGAATATTTACCATATTTGTGTGATTATGATCATAGAATCTATTTACCACTTAGATATGTTCTAGGATTTTTCGAATCCATAAGGCTATGACTATAGAGCCTAATCAAATGCTGATATTAGGAACGAGTACAATAGCATGTAATCAACTTATTGTACTATGCTTCAATGTGTAAATCAGAAGTATTATTTGACTTGCTGTGTAACAGATCTCATAATGTAACAGACCATTGGATAGTACTAAGAAGAAATACAAAACAAAATAATATGAGACTAGAATGAATGAATAGCCAGCTTTCTGAGTGAATAGAAAAAAATCTGTTACCATTATTGGGCTAGACTTGCTTTTTAAGGTCTACTGTAAGCACACTTGAAGTTCATCCTTGATATAAACATTAGGTGTTTTGTAGAGATATTGCATTCCTACTACATTAATATGTAAGGTGACACTTGAAAGGGATAGTAAGTCAGGTGCCACTTGATGCTAAAAGAACTTGCAAGCAGAAAAACTCAGTAGAGAATGATTCTGTGTTTTACCGGTGCAGAAAAAATTTGGGGTGGTCCTACTCTGGGAAGTCCAGGAAAGAAGAGGTTTTTAGGTCTACTATCACTAAGACCATATATTATAACTTCGACTCTTCCCTACTGCTATGCAGCTCAGTGGCAGATACATTAATTATTGCTAACATGTTATTCAGCTATTTTTTAACTATCAGCTGAGAGTGAAATTATCTCAATGTCAGCATCACTTTTGGGAGAGATGGTTGGAGAGAAATAATTTAGGTTTGAAAGCTATCATCTAAATTTACAACTGTATGTGGTCAAACAACTATTGACGCTTGAGAGTTTCCAATTGCTGGTAATAGACTGGAAAAAAGATAATGTGTTTGATCGATCAGCATGAACAAATTTCATTTAGGGGATCAATAACAGTTTATACTTGACAAAGCTGAGGGACCACATTTATTTTTTCCTTTGATTGAATAAATGTTTTCAATGGGACTGCAAATGTAAAGCAATCCTAACTATTTCTTAACTTGAGGCATAGCTCCAGTTACAATGTTATTGCAAGAAATGTGTATTTAAAACTAATATACAGAAAAGTGGATAGCCAGGGGCTGGAGCAGTTGAATGAAACTAATGTACAGTTTATTAAAACACAGTACATGGTAAGAGTAAGGTTTCATTTTCTTGGTGTCAAGCAATCAAAAATAGGAGAGAGACATCATGTTTCATGGTGGTAAGCTTTCCCTGTGTTTTATTTGGCTCCCTTTCCTTTTTATTAAGATTAAACCCTTCAGTGGATGAAATAAATTAAGAAAAAATATTAAATAGCAAAAATGAGTCAAATACTTATGATCAAAGGTAGCAAAATGAAACTTTTCAGAGCATGTATGTCACACAGCCTTCTCTAACAACCCCTGTGCACACTGGCTGGCTCTTTTTCCCCATAGTCATCTTCATACAAGTGCCGGTTTAGTAAAGGATTGTTGAGTGAATACATGATGGAACAGTGTCTAATGATTTCCTGCCAAATCGCCTTTCAGCTGATGCTGATTCATGAACTTTGATTGGGATTTAGTAACTCTGCCTGGGTTCTGGGGTTTCTGCACCAGAAATAGAAGATGTTCTTTGTGTTATGGATGACAGAACGGCATCACAAGTTATTTATAACTCAGATGAAGATTTTAGATGAACAGGTAAGATTTCCCACTAATTCTGTTGAAAACTAATAGGTGACTCACTGTAGTAGCTCTGGATAAAAAAAAATGGAATTCTCTTATTGCTTTACTTTTTATTCACATTACAGAAAAATAATTCCTCTCTTCTAAATTTTTGATTTTCGAGCCACGAATATAGCTCAGCATCACCGAATCTGTCTGGCAAGTGTGAGGTCCTGAGTTCAATTCCTGGTACCAAAAATAAATAAATAAATAAGTAAAATAAATTTTAGATTTTCAAGTGACAGGATTTAGGATTCTTTCCTTCAAAGGGTATGCATTTCTGGCTCGTTAAGTTTTCCCTGTTGGCACTGAAAACAGATTCTAGATCCACAGCTTTTTCCTCTCCTTGACTAAGTCACAGTTCAGTTTCCTCCAGAGGTCCCAGGTGAGTCTCAACAATCAGTCCAAATAACTGCACAGATAATCTAGGCTTTTTTTCACAAAAACATATTGGCACAACTTGAAAGAACAGAGCTATCATGATAGGGCGCGTGTCTTCAATTCAGGTTTCACTTAGAAAAAAAAGGGGGAAGCTTTTTTCAGCAAAGAGTCTCTTTCTCTGAACAATGCCTACAATTTCCCTCTTGAAGGGGCTGGAGTTAGTTCCGTGGTCCTGCAGTTAGGTTTCTGGTGATCCAGATGACAGGCATGCCTGTGAAATGTGGGGGAAATGCCAGGAATACGTGCAGCATCTCGTTCCAGCTGCCTCAGCCAGCTCCACGTTCCCGCATGTGCCTCCGAGTGAGAGAGCTGAGATGCTGAGAAGCTGCTCCTGAGGACGAGCTCTCTGCCAGGTCTATTTTAAGCACTGGTGCTTTGAATTGTTTAAAATGCATATTGTTTGTGTACATCTCACGAAGGAAAATGCCAGCTATGAATGCCCCAGGCTGCTTGTATGTCAAATGATTAAGTCTTCAAGTCCTGCAGCTCAGGGGTCATTATCAATGGTACTTCCAGGTCAGGGTGTACGCAGCAGAGTTGGAGGCAATGGTTGACCTTTTGATGGCACTTCAGGGTAACACAGCTTCCTAGGGCATAAATAATCATTTTTAAATTGTTTGTCTGAGTTCTATTTGTCTAAGAATGCAAATGTGTTATAACGTATGTGACTTACAGATAGTCTTTTGGGAAGAGAAAAGCAGTTCCCATAGCATTTCTCTCTCTAAACAAAACACTTAATGAAGACAAAGGGATGACAGAATAAATAGCAGAGATTAGTCAATTATACTCTGCTGCTAGGTAGTTTGGGATGACCACTTTGAGAACTGTACATTTTCCTTGTAAAATATGAGTTGTGTTAACTAAACAAGCTTTGTTGTCTTCCTCATATATTAGCTAAGACTTAAAATGGTCTGGTGATGAATTTAAAATTATATACATATAATTTACACTTTAAATTCCAGTTGCCTTTGTTTTATCATCTTTTTTGATGGAAAATTATGCTCTGTTTATTTGGGACTAAATTAACTTCGGACATCACTGTGTATTTTTCGCTTTTGTAGATGTATAAAAGCTCAATTTGGGGTAAAAATAAAGCTCAAAGTAATAAATAATATTGATGGTTTCAATCAGAATCAGTGTGTTGCTCTCTGCTGAGCAAGTACTATTCTTAGCACACTGTCAGAGGTACACACACACACACACAATCTTCAGAGGCTTATACTTAGGAAATAAGGCAAACAAATCCTGGAAATATGATGATGAACAACAGTTAATTATAACTCTCTAACAGAAGTGATTATTAGATGGCACATAAGTAACATGGTTTTATTGTAATAAAAATACACATTGACCTTTCAGGTAGCCTAACATCTCAAAAATTATGATAAAATATGGCTTTACATGACTATGATCACTGCAATAGTTAAGGTATTATTAGCTATTTAATAACAATGACAAAAGTATAATGATACCAATATACTAGAAATTATGATTTGGTTCCACAAAATCCCAAAAGGGTGTTTTGGATTGGCAGATGATGTTTATCCTCTAAGTAACGATTCCAAACTTTTTCACCTTTTGGGCCTTGCTTTCTTAAGCATGGTGCCAAAACAACCGAGTTCCTCTATGGAACTGATGGGAGGGGAAAGACATTGGCCCTTGTGTGAGAGACTTTTGTGGGCCTTTTCTCAAAAGTGATGAGCAAAGGTTTAGTTTAGTGGCCACACCCATCTACAAGGAAGGCAGAGAAATCGAGTCTACCCACGTTCAGAGGAAAAGAGAACCAAGTTTAGTGAAAACGTAGCCAATTTCCTACATATCTATGATACTTTTAAGTTGACATCAACTGGTTATTTTTCCAGCAATTTGTGATAATTTGCATGGCAATCCTCAGAAGAAATACATTTGTTTCTTTCAAAGTAAGAGCTATTGAATAATGACACTTTATCTATCTGAAGTGATATACAAATACACTTTTGGAAGAGTTAAAAAAGAGTTACTAATCCTCTTTGTGCTGCAGTGGTGGAGAGAAGTAATGGCAGGAGTCGTCAGCTGCACTGTATAGCATATGTTGATCTCTGGCCTCCAGACAGCCCTCATTTCTCTCTATAACTGAAGAATGATCATGTTTGAAAGCAAGTAACTCTATCAAACATGTCCCTATTGACTCAGCTACTGAATGAGACATCAGCTATTTGGGCAAGAGATAGCAAGAGCTTTAGAACATTATTGTATTTTTATTTGCAGACCCCGACCTTTTGATTTTAAATAAAACAATATAATTAGAGCTAAATAAAGGTTAAGTGAGGGTGGCTTGGGTACATTTAAAACCCAATATACAGATTAGTTGTTTATTTAATCATTTAATGGGTTTTATGAAACTGTGCTGATTTCTTGTTACTATTGTCATGATAGTTAGATTTGCAATTCCACATTTCCATATTGCTCCAGCTAAGGTTGTTCTTGCCCTTTCTTTCCTTTTTTTTCCTGCTCTCTCTGATGTTTCTTAACCCCTGCCCCTTGGACTAATAAATTATGTTCCCAGTATGTGGAAGTGCTGTCTTTTCCTGCACTGTAACAAATGCCTCCTCATTAATCAGAGAGCAAAGATCCTGAGAGAGATGTCCTCTTTTCTCTAGAAGCCAGGTGTCACAGTGCAGTATTAGAGAATTGTAGTAGGTCTTTAGTCTCTATTTCTTGTCTACAGTATCCTTGCAAATTTCATGAGAAAGACATAAAAATTATATAAACCATAGCTAAGGGGGAATCAATGAGAATATAGAGTCAATGCTAGCTTTATAAATTAAAAAAGATTAAACTCTTATCTTTAGAGTAATGAGAATTTTTTGATAATTTCTCTTCATTTATATACTTCACCTATTACACAGATGGTTATGAAATTTCTCTGAGAAGCAGAGAAAAGCAGAAGGAGTAAAATTGTTATTTGTTACAATGAGACTTATTTAGTGCGTAACTTGCTAAGACAATCTTATCCTTCCAGACAGCAGGGCAAATATGTAGTATCATGAATGTCTGTTTAGTCTTTGATTTCAAAATAAATAATAAGCATTGAATGATATTTTTAAAAATAACTGCTTCTGTAATAATTTGGATAAAGTACTTTTGAAAAAAAATATGTTTAGTTGAAAGTAAGAGTTTTATACGTAGGTGAAAACCATGGACTTGTAAATTTCCATCCACCATGGACAACAATTTCCTTTCCACATTTGCAGGTTAGGGTTGGTTGCCTGAACACCTGTGTCTGCTGCAGTGTCAGGTTTCTAAAAAATGATTGGTTCTCATGTTGCTGTACAGGAATTTCTTCATTCTTTGGGGAGAATTATATTTTTTCTGAATCCTAAATCCTAAGAAGTGTTCAGAAATCAGAAAAGTAGAGAAAAACTATGGTTCTCTATGTTTCAGAACTAAGGAATCATCAATATAAAACATTGCTAAGCTGATTTCAAATTAAAATAAATGCAATGCTAATATGTGAAGTAGAAGAACAAAGTTGAAGTTTCCCACAACCAGATCTGGAGCAAAGAGGAGTGTACTATGTTTCAGTGGGTCAGCCTAACTTACTTATGGAATTGACAGGTTACAATATGTGTTTATTGCTCTGTATGTAGCTACTTCTGTCTCTAGCTCCTGGTGCCTCACTCTTTCCAACAAAAAAGTATTACTAAGCTCATAACCATACCATACTTCATATACATGTTTTGGTTGATGCTCTAAGAATAAACAACTTTCAGAACCAAAAATTCTAAATTGGTAATTTCAACATGTGATTCTAGATGACACCATTAACCTTGCTAGGGATAAGTACGTTAGTGTGTTCAAATATTGTACAATAATATTTGCCGGAATTTTCCAGTGTTTGGATGTACTCCAAAGGATATAGTTTTTCATAAATGATATTAAGCCTATTAATTTATATTCATAACATCAAATAAAAAGTATGAAGAATGCTGAATTTTAAGAAAAAAAGGAAATCAGCCCATAGCCAAGTATATTTTAAATCATAAAGCATTCATCTATTATATCTTTTTAAGCAGAAAAGCCTGAAATTTAGTATAACCCTATCAAAAGAATGCTTATTTATTATTACAGATACTTTTTGCTATTACATAAAATATTATAAAATAATAGTTATGGTTCTGAGTCTGATATTCCTGTGATTTTGGAAGAATTCCAATTTTTAATTCCCAGACCCCAAACATTAGTGTTTATCAAGAATTTGGAAATATCAAGAATTTGGAAATGGTAATCTATTTTCACAGTAAACTGAAGTGAAAGAGCATATTTAGACTCAGTACATAGATTGGGCAATTGAATCTCTAGGGTGCACTTTGAGCAATTCCCATGTTACTAACTGTGCTCAATGCAAATTAATGTTTTTAAATCTCACAGCACCAATATAGGGTAATTGAGGTACTATTTTGCTCTGTGAGGGTGAGGTCAAAATTCCAAGGAAAGTTCTAATGTTAAATACCCAAGAAACTTATTTGGAACATCAGATGTAATAGGACAGACTGTAATCTCTTTCAATAATTTTTAATATTATTCAAAGTAGGTTATTTTGTAAGGTTAATGTGACTTGCCATAAAGGCAGCTATACTCCCTGAAGCAAAAAAGGTTAAGTTACAACAACTGCAACTTAGGAAATCAGGGACTTCTTAATGCTATCGATGCCCTTAGGCAACATTCTGCAGGGCTTGATCTTCAGGATGGGGCAAGGTTGTAGTGACATTACATTTGTTACATACAGGGCAACTTTATAAAGCTGAACTCAGTAGCTGAAGGCTTGTTTTAAGACCAACAGTGCTGGGAAATTAAAAGCAGCTTTCAGCTGCGTGGGCATCCTTTAATTCTCTACCTAAGTTGTTTTTACTTGATTAAGTGATCAGCAAGTCATCAGGCTTGAGTGGGAGTCTATAAAGAGATCAAGAAAGGGATTCTGTGGAAACTCAGTGTGCCTTATAATTCTGTCGTTATGTGAAATGGAATTAAGATGAAAGCAGGGTGCTCTAGTGTTGCGGTGAGTAAGTTGGAATGAAAATTAGAAGAGGTTCAAAGTCTAGCTTTGATTTCATGTGCCATTGGAAAATCCACTTCTTTCTGAGTTTGAAGTCTTGTTTATAAAATAAGATGTTGAGGTAGATGCTCTTTTTTGAGTGATGATATCAGTAAATGATTTTCACTTTTATTACCACAGCTTTGGTTCAGATCCTTATTTCTTCCATTTTAACTCTTCAGATTATACCCCGGTTTCCAGTCTCTTATTTCTCTACTCCGTTTTCCACGGTCCTACAGATTTTAGTAATCTCTCCCCAATTCTTCCATTATTTCCAATTTCCTACAAAGTGAAGTCAACTTTTAATATGGCATGAAAACTCATTATGATTTGCTTTTCCAGTCTCAATGCTCATTACCCAATGTAACATATGTTTAAACCCATTCCTGCATACAAATGACAAAAATATGTGAAATCGTTTGATTTTGCTCCAGCCTTATTCCTTATCTTGTCTTATATCTATTTATACCAGCAAGTATACTTAAAGAGAATTCTTTTTCTCATCATTTGCACCAAATAGTTTTCCATTCCTTTCACAAAATCCAAATGGAATCTTTTCTCTGATATCATCCTATAAGAAGAGTTGATTTCCTCTGAATTTATGTCACCATCATATTTAGCAAATACTTCTATGCAATTGCACTGTATTAAAATTCTTTTTATGAATTTTTGCCTTACAGGAAGTCATAGGCTTCCTTTACTTTTGCCTATCTAGTTTCTTATATATCCATTATTCGTTATCTAGGATGTCCTCAGTGTATGTTGATTTAATTGAACTAGCATCATAAAATATAAGCTTCTTAAAGACAGAAATCATGAATATAACTTGCTTAGCACTCCACAACGTGTCTAAAACAAAGTATATACTCATTAAAAGTACAAATACCTTAAAGGTAGAAACCGCAAACACTTCCATTACTAGGGTATGCTCAGCACTAAGCACCATGTCTAAAACAAAATATATACTCATTAAAATATGTTAAATAAATGAATGGCTAATGAGTTAATAAATGGATTACTAGTTTTTTGGAACATATCAAACCAAGTTCGCCTAAGAGTCACTATTGTCCTATGATAATTTTTAGCTGGCAATGGTAAAATAAGATTGATATGTAATTTGATTTGGAATACAGCATTAGTTTAGCTTGAATTACAAGAAAGATAAATTAAACATTTAAATTCTCCATTTAAGTCATTCATATTTAGAAAATGGGCTTCAAAACTAATGTTTTTATGCCTCTAAATTATGTAATGATTTGAAGGTGTATGTTCTTCTGTGGTATATGTTTTTACAAGTCCTTTGTAGTTGCACTAATTTCTGTGTAATTTTTATCATCTTTCATTTGAAAAATAGAGATATTAGTATAATGAACTCTGTATGGATGAAGTGAAATCAGTGTGTAGGAAAAGGCTTGTTATCCATATAGTGCCATGCAATGAAGATTATTATTCCATGTTTATGTATCCAATTATAAAATTACTCTTCATATTTAAACTTTGCCCTTGTCCTAAAATTGAATATTATTCTAATAAATTCTATCGTATGGAAATGAAATTCACCATTTATCTCCATTTAAGAGGAAAGGACATAGTTTCTTTAATATAAAGAGTTCAATTCATTACTTTCAGCTTCTTCCTCTACATATATATTGTTCAGCTCAGGGTGTCATAACAAAATACCATACACTAGGTGCTTAAACAATGGAGGTTTATTTTTCACAGTTCAGAGGACAAGGAGTCCAAACTAAGGGTGGAAGTACAGTCGGGCTTTGGTAAGGCAGCTCTGTGACACACAGACAGCTGCCTTCCTCTTGTGTCCTCACATGGCATAGAGAGCAAGCAAATAGTCTCTCTGTCATCTCTTCTTAAAATGACACTAATTTGGGGTGAGAGGCCTACCCTTATTCCCTAATTTAACCTTAATTAATACCTACGGCCCAAACTCTAAATTCAATCACTTAGGCATTAAGGTTTCAACATATAAATTTTGGGGAGAAAACAATTCAGTCCATAGTAAAAAACCAAATAACAACACAGGTTTTTCCATGTTATGCCACTAGGTTTCTGATGGATACTATTTCTCACCTCTATGTGTTTTAGTAAACTGGTTGAGTACATCTGTATACATATATGCACAATCATTCTACGTATGTATTTGTATTTATTTTTGTATCTGTTTTATCTCTTGTATATATGTACACAAAAATTGCCATCTCAAAACTTCCACTGACTATGATTAAAATTTAATTAGATGTTTTTTAGGAAAGGAAGAAAAAAACTCTATATTTTTGTTAATGTTATGAATTAGCAATAGATATTCAGGAATAGAGTTGCCTACATGTTGTTTGAAAATTGTTTACAGCAAATAATGAACAAAGCAAATCAGATTGCCAAAGGCCTAGCTGTTGAGAAAGTGTAGCATATTATTAATTAAAAAACAAGTCAGCTTTTCCAGCGCTTGTAGCCTGTGGGTATCGAATGTACTCCACTTGATTGAATCAGGTAGTGGCAGCACAGGCATTTTTTATTTTGTGCTGGAAGGGATAGCAAAAATGTAAAGCTGTTTTTCTGCTTCTTCATTTGAAAAAATATTATTTTGGAATGAAGGCTTACCAGCTGCAGCAGACAGGCAGAAATAATATAAAATCTACATTATACCCCTGCACTGTGATTTTAAACAAGGGGTCTACAATCTTAGACATTCTCATGGCATTGTATTATAGGCAGACCTTTGTCTATGACCAAGGAAACAGTTTCCATGGAGATGCATGGCATTTGACAATGGTCACTGTTTTGGTGAAGAAAATTAATCCAAGCAGGAGACCAGTTTATAGTTATAAGATTTTTTTTTTCAATGTAGGAGGAGGGAAAGAATAAAGTTAAGAAGTAGCATAGAAATAAAACAAATCTGCCTTTTGGCTATCCTTTCAACATGCTGAAGTCAGTGAAATTTTGAGAAACCACAAACTATGTTTTCGGTTTCAATTCTGATGGGAATTCTCAGGTGAAAAAAAATTAGTAAAGAGAATGTGATCTTTTATAATACACTTAAATATTTAGCTCACCCCTAGGATAAGTCAGGAAATAATGCTGAGAGTGTATCTTTTTAATTCAAACACTATGAGTTAATTAAACTAGGAGTCAGTACTTTTTAGCTCTGCCTTGTTTCAAGTTCTTAATAGGAAGAAATCACTTTTGATTCATTCCCTTTCTCCTACATTTGGGAAAATAATTGAAACCGTAAGTTTTCCATCAATGCTTGTTGAATGTCATGAACATGTCAAACTGTGATGCTCCATAGAGCAATAAATACAATGATTTGAAAGGACTTTAGCTTCATCCAATCAGGCATCCCCTCTAGGTTCAATTTAGACAACACTGAAAGATTCATTAACACTTTCAGGCCACTTGTGTTGACAAGAATGGTTAAAAATGTTAGAACTGCTTTCAGAAATGCCTAGTGAAGAAACAGACTTTGTTAGAAATAAACTTTGGGTAGAAATAAACTTGAAAAAAGTAAAACAGAACAGGTCAAATACCTCGTTGACTGGCAGGCTCTTGTTCTAGGGATCTGATTCCACAATCGGTGGCCGTTTAGGTCGTGTCATTCATGTCTGGATGTTGGTCTAAACGTTCTCCTTTCTTATTTCACTCATAGGTTTGAAACTTCTGTGGTGCAATCTAAGGGATCAAATTAACCTCTAACCTCATCAGCAGATTTCCTGGGTTTAAATTAGTTCGTTTTTGCAGTTCTCCAGTTCAGATATCATATGAAACAAATAGACTAGCAAACACATTTACTCAGCCTTGTTCCCTGATTCATTCTAGGTATTCCACACTTAAAATTATAATACCAGTTGAGGGGTACTTCCTTACCCTGAGATGTTAGTACAACTTTCTCATCATTTGGAGGACTGCTTGAATGAGGAAGTTCTTCACTGATCTAAGTTCATGACAGTTTCACTTGTTCCTTTGACCTCAGAAAGCTGTCAGTGTAGTGTCATGGAAACTCAGTGGACAGGGGAGCTGGCTTCCTTTCAATTCTAGGAGGAACATCCTGTTGAGCTCACTTGTATTTTATTATAGAAGTAGAAAAGTTATGCCTTTCTTCCTTCCTTCATCTCTCTTTTCCTTACTTTCTCCCTTGCTTTTTTCCTTCCTCTCTCTGTTCTTTCTTTCCCTTTTTCCTTTTCACTGTTCTCATAAAATATATCCTAAATTTACTTCTTATTGTTTAATCATCTTCTCTCCTTTCTCACCCTTAGTGTGAGCTCATTGTACTTTTCTTCATCATTTCTAGGCCCTTACCTTATTATTACTCCCTTTGATATTTGTCTCACCCTTTATACTTTTGTTCTATCTGCTTCAGATACAAAGTTGCTTATCCTCCTTCCAAATGCCTATTCTGCCAAAAATTTTGTCTTAGGAATAAAGGACCTATATACCAGAGTTATAAGTTGGCCAGTAATATCTAAGTGTTCACACACCTTTCTTTCCTTTCTCCCAGGGTTTTACTCTGTCTGCATGACCATAAGACTGCACACAGTTTTCAAAGCTATCTTGGCCTTTCTTGCTTTTTGCTTCCTTGCTCTTATGGGAATGTAAATCTTCATTGTTACAGAGCAACTGATCATGACCTTACATGTTAGCAGTTCTATTCCCTGAGAACTAAAAATAGGCCTTAATCTTCTCAATATGTAAAACTCCAAAAAGGGCTCTATGATTAATAGCTGCCTATATGCAGTGGCATCAGTGTCCTCCTCAGAGCAGACTGGAAATGGGGGTGGATGTGTTGAAGGGAAACAGACCTGCAGTGTTACCATTTGTTATGGATGACTTGCTGTTTTGTCCCCAGAGTTCAGCTCTTTCCTGACTTCCGTGCTCCATTGAGAAAGGCACTTCTGTAGGCAAACAATGTGAAAAATACACCAGTAAACATACACTGTATTTTTCTTTGATGTTAAAGTATAATGCAATTGTTTTAATTGTATGTTAGGCTCACAAATTATATACAACTATATTTCACTGCATTACAGAATTCTAATTACTACTCAGTGGTGCTTCAGTAATTAAACAAGTCCCTGTTCACCCCCCAAAAACGTAGGCATCAAACTCAAAGTTACTTTTATAAAAAAATCACTCGTCGCCTTTGTAAGGGTGAATGAGCTCCAATTGCTCATACTTCTTATCAACTCAACATCCGCCCATACTTGAAATCCACATCCAAGTACACATTGGTTCAAACCCTAACCAGATGTAGGTGCATAGGCACCTTATTGGATTTCTTGATGATGAATAGAAAGCAGAGATGCATCTGTCTGGTTGCAGAAAGGATTTACATAAAAATGAAGGGATGGTATATATGCATATATTAAGTGTTCATTAACAAGATTACCTATAAATCTATAAAATGCTGTGTTTCTAAAGGAAACCAGATGACGCTATATAGGGATGATTTGATTTTCTGACACATTCATCCTTTGAAGAAGTGAAACACAGTAACATACCAAACAATTAGATATTAAATTAGTGATAATACTAATTGCATGGGTTTTTGCCATTTGATCTTTTGTGTTTAAGGTAGAGGAGGGGGTAAAGATGAGAACAAAAATAGCTATGGAGTCATGAGATACTCAGAGTATAAGAGTTCTTACTGAACTGAAAATCTCCATGATTGGTCATATGATTAGTATGAACTTTTCTTTTGAGAATTCAGATTTATCATCCTGAATCAACTGGCTTGAAAATTTCTATAGAAAGTAAGTTTTTGTGATCTAGAGATAAAAAAAAAATACTCTAGCTTTTTATTATTTTGTTTTAAAATCTGACCAATCCTTCAGTTTTTTTCTGAAATCATTCTGTGAATTCGTATTATCTGGAACAATCCCTTCCTTAACCAATAGGCTATGAAAATTTCTATTTGCATTTTTTCTGAGAATTTTTCTCTTTGTTCTAACTCATGCATTTTCTAGAACAGCTTTGTAGTGATAGTCTGATTTGTGTTGAAAAAAGATTTGTATGATAGACTATGTTTTGAATCTTATTTTTAATGTGAGAATATGTCTAATAATTACAACAGTGTGAGTGATAATGTAAAATGTAAAATTATCATTATGTTCTTGTAATATTGTCACCATAAACAAATAGCTAGCCTAGGTTTTGTTTTTCATATACTATGAAATGCACACTTTCTGGTTTAGAGTAAAAATGGAAACTCTATTGCAGTGTTTCCAAATGCTACTTTAGAGTTCACCAATCCAGATGGCATGAACTCTATCACCACTTTGCTATGGGCCACCACTAACCTGATGCAGTCAGAAAGCTTCTAGAATATTTTCTTGTTACCACAGACCAACTGTATTTTTCTTTATTTTATAGATACAGAAGTACTTATTGTGGAAATATTGTCTTTTTTATTTTAAAGAGAATAAAACCAAAAGAAATAAAACAGAATAGAGTCAATCAAAACAAAGCAATGAACATGGTACAGGACTTCAAAACAAGATAAACAGAAACCAGTAATGGCTACAATAATGCCTCTTGTTATCTTCAAAATAACTGCCCTTACCATCAGGCATAATAAAATGAAATAAACAGGACAGAGTAAAACCAATAAAAAATAAAAATAAAAGCAATACAGGACCTCAAAACACGATAATAGGAAAACAACAATGGCTACTGTAATGCCTCTGGTTATCTTCAATGTACCTGCCTATACTATCAGACATAATACAATCAAACAAAACAAAATAGAATAAAATCAATCAAAACAAAATAATGAAAGCAATACAGGGCTTCCAAACAAGATAACAGGAAATCAATTATGGCTACCATAATGTATTTTGTCATTTTTGAAATAGATGTCCATGCCATCAAACAGAACAAAATCAAACAAAACAAACCAGAATAAAATCAAACTAAACAGAACAATGAAAACAATGTGGGTTTCAAACCATGATAGTAGATTAACAATGGCCATAAAATTGTATTCCCTTTTTAGACATTTCCCTCCCTTTCACTTTCACAATATCTACTGTGCAATTTGGGTCCCACTAACTCCTTTAGTTTTTTGTACTAGGCAGACAGCATGATATTCACCCATGTGATTTTGAACCATTTCACCCATGAGCATGATCTCAGGTTGTATCCATTTACCTACAAGAACCTTGAGGTTATCTTTTTTTATAGCTGAGTAACTTACCATTGTGTAAAAATGCCATGTCTTTCTTATCCATTCTGCAGTTGATGGGCAAGCTACCCCTACTTTTTTTTGGTTCCCTGTCACATAGAACATTGTTGTCTCTACTTTGACTTTCAGTCTACAAATTTTCTTTTGAGTTAAATGTGCTTCTTGTATAAAGTGTATTGATGGGTCCTGTCTCCTGATCCACTTTGCCTGTGTTTCTTTTTATTGGTGAACGGAGGCCAGCTGCATTAATGGTTATGGCCAACATACACTGTCTCCTCTCTGACATGCTATTTTCCTACTGTTGGCTGCCTACTTTTGCCCTCCATTCAATTGTCTGCCCTTCTCGGTAATACCCCTCTGCTGCTGTTCCTGGAACTGTGGTCATTTTTATATCTCTCTAGAATGTCCTTCAGTATTCTTTGTAGGGTTGGTTTGGCAGTAATAAATTCCTTCAGTTGTTTTTTGTCATGGAAGTATCTTGTTTCTCCGTTAATTTTGAAAGATAGTTTTGCAGGGTATATTTATCTGGGTTAGAACTTGTTTCCTTTCAGGATTTGAAACACTTCATTCCAAACTCTTCTTGACTTCATGGTTTGTGTTGACAAGTCTGCCATGATTCTGGTTGGTTTTCCTGTGTAGATGATCCTTTTCTTTTCTCTAATAGCTTTTAATATTTTGTTCTTATGTTGAATTTCTGGGATCTTGATTATTATATGTCTGGGTGTAGATTTCTTTTGGTTATGGCTACCTGGACTTCTAGATGCCTCACCTATCTGAATGTCACATTATTTTCCCATGCTTGGGAAGTTTTCTACTATTGCTTCTGTAAATAGCCTTTTTATGTCATTTGTGTTGACCCCTGCTTTTTCACTGACACCTATTATTCGTAAGTTTTTTTGTGTGTGTGTGTGTGTCATCTTACTGTCATTGAATTGTTATTTCCTGGTTCCTTTTTATTTTTAAGAGCTTTTTCCTTTCACAATTGCAAGCTGCAAACCTGTCTTCAAGGTTTGAAAGTCTATCTTCAGTTTCTTTTAAGTGGTTTTGCCAGCTTTCAATGGAGCTTTTAATTTCCTGAATATCTCTTTGAATCTGTTTTATATATTCTAAATCTTTTTTATTTTGTTGATTCAAGATTTCCCTCATTTTCCTATGTTCTTCTATTTTTATCTATATCTTCCTTAGAGTTGCTTAGCAATTCTTTTATTAAGTTTTTTATTTCTTCTTTTACCTGAGAAAATATTTCTCTTTTAATTTCTTTTTTAGCATCATGATGTTGTTTCTTTACTTCAGTTGCCATCACTTGAGATACTTCAGGTGTGCAACTCCCAATCTCTTCTATGTTTACCTCTCCTGGCCTTGCACTGCTTGGGTTGGAGTCTAGAGACTGCTTTTTGCTTCTTCATCTTGACATTTTTCTGGGTTCTTCCAGGCAAAAGGGTAGTAGGGTCCCAAGCACTTCCCATGTTGGCTACAATTTCTCCAAAACATGACTGTTTGGTTCTCCTGGGCACAACTGGCTACAGGTATCTGATTGGGTGTGCTGGTGCAGGGCTGGCTGCAGCTTTTCCCAGTCTGCGCTGGCTCCTCAATGGCAGTTGGGGTGTGTGCAGGGGCGGAGCTGGCCGCTGCCTTCTGGACCTGAGCTGGTTACTGGTTGAAAGCCTCTCCGATGGAGGCTGGAGTGTGCAAAGGGATGGGGATGTGGAAATATTCTTCTCCTGCTACCTGAGGTACTTTCCCAATACGTTCTTCCATATTGGTTAGCAACTGTAATGCCCATGTTCAGAGGGTTGCAGATGAGACCTGAGAATGAATCAGTGAATCCTTGTGATGCTGTAGTGTTTTCCCTGGTATTGAATAGCTAGTCTATTTGTTTCTCTTTAGTGCTTGGTTCAAAGTCCAATGATGGAACCAGTGAAATTGAACTTACTTGCTTCTGGTGAACCTCCATATGACTATGGAGACATTCACCAAGAGCAGAAGTTTTGGGAAGGCAGGTCAAATATAGACAGTCAGACAAGTTCTTGTCATTCATAGCAGGGGAGACACATCTCCCACTTTTCTACCTGGGTGACTTATCTGATTGCCATTCTGGATACATTATTTTATTTTCTTCACTATGTACTGCACCTTGTGATCCTGATATCTATGGTTGTTATAGTTGAGCTACTTTGCTGTTTGCTTTTTGTTAGCTTTGTCTCACACAAGGCAGTCAAAAGAGATTGGGAAAATGGGGAAAGGGAAAGTATCTGTTTATTCCCCTTCACTCCACTTTCCTTTATTCTGGAGTGTGGCTTTCAGATTGGATTTAACTACATTAGATCATATTTTCTTCTCAGTGATTGTTTTAGCACATACTTGTTCCGATCCTTGATCTTATACAACTAAGGTTAATAACTAATTAGCGTCATTGTTTACTTCTGGGCACTCTACCATTTGTTGACCACAATTCTGTAAATGTTTCCTTTATTAAACCATTCTAAATTATTATCCTTGAGTATAATACTTGTTTCTTGCTAGAATCTTGACTGAAAAGTTCAACATTCATGCTCAAGATGAAAATCGTATTCCATTTTGAATAGCCCACTATTCGTCCATCTCTGGACTCCTTTGTTTATCCCCAAACTTTGGTTGTAGATTTTGTAGGCCACCATGAGTGTGTTCAATAATTTTTAGCCTATGTTTTGGATATTTATTGTAGGAGACAGGTTGCTTCAATCCTTTCCTTCTTAATCTCTGGTGTTTTGAAACACAAATTAACACATCCCTTTCATATAGCCTTTAGCTTCTATTAGTTACTTAAAAAATTAAAAATAACCATACTATTCCATCAGAAAAATGCAAATTAAAATCAGAGTGTGATACTACTGCATATCAAACAAAATAATTATGATCAATAAAACTGATCACACATGTTGTCAAAGGTGTTGAGAAATAGAACCTACTGTATTGGTGATGAGAATGTAAAATGATATAGTCACTTAGAAAACAACTTGCAGTTTCATAAAAGGTTAAGCATAGATTTACCATGTGACCCAGAAATTCCACTTCTAGTTATATACCTAGGAAAATGAAAACCTATATCTACACATTTATTTATAAATATTCATAGTAACTTTATTCATAATAGTTCAAAAGTAGAAAGAACCCAAATGTCTATTAACTGATGGATGGATACATAAAACATGATGTATCCATATGATGGAATATTATCTGTCAATATAAAAAAACTACTTTGATGAACATGCATCATAGATGAACCCAGAATGAGTTAAACAGATAGTAATGAAAAGCCACATTTGTTTATTTCATTTATATTAAATATCTAGAATAAGCAAATTTGTAGAGATAGAAAATAGGTTGGGAGTTGTCCAGGCCTACTTGGAGATGAGATGAACGGAAAATGGGGATACAAAGTCAGTGTACACACAATGTAGTGAAAATATTTAAAAATTGGTGATGATAATAGTTGGACAACTCTGAAAATATTGAAAGCAATTGAATTACACCCTTCAAATGGGTGAATGTAATGATTTGTACTTTGTGATACAATCATAAAAATAAATGTATACACACATAAATAAAAACAAATTCACAGAAAAAAATTTCTTATTTTACAATCACTTTACTAAATACTAAATGAGTGAAGAAAATCATGCTGGATAGGAAAACTGTATGAGATTTGAAGAGGAAAGAAGTGATTCAAATGAAATAGGGGATGAAGGAAACACAGGAAGAGGGAAGAAAGAAAAAGCAGGAAGAAGGGAAGAAAGGAAAGAGAGAAGAAAAGAATGATGGGAAGAAAGAAGGGAATTAAGGAGGGAAGCAGGGATGGAGGAAAAAAGAAGAAAATACAGGATTAGAAAAACAGATTTAGAGATTGTGCATCTCCTAGTACCCCTGCTAAGCACTTAAGCCATTTTTATGCTTTCCTAGTCACTCCTGTACTTTTTCCTTTTTTGTACACTTAATCACAAATCACTACATAAAGATATCTGAGGACCAGCAAAAGTTAAAAACAAAGGATATGGATTTCCAAAGAGTTATGGAAAGCTAATGAGATAAAAGACATTCTACTGTGTAATTATAATCTAAATCTGCTACTCCTTACATTGAAAAGCCTTAGACTTCTTGAATTATTTAACATTTTTTACCACATTAAAAGATGAAAAGTAGGAAAACATTTAAAACAAGAATGATAGCAACCTTCTCCAGTAATTTGGTCTTAGTCAAAGTAAAACCAGTAAACATCACAAGAGTTTTCTAGATGAGATGGCCATGCAAATGAAGACTGAGGAGCACACTACATTCCATATTATTGTGGTTTAATATTTATTGAGCAATCAGCATGCAAGCTGCTGATAAAATAAACTACATTCGAAGATATTCAAGTTATAGCCTAAAGAACATATAAAATCATATTGTCTAAGCTTTCAGTGAATTAATAATGCATGTAATATTCCAAAGGTCAGAGCTCAATCATATTAATATTGGTGCCAGGAATACATCTTGCTCAAATTAACCTGTTTTCTTTATCCCTTCTCTCCTTCACAATATTTTTCTTGATACATTCCCAATGTTTTTGACAATATAATCCCAGTATCATAGTATAAAATTTCTACCAGTAAGACTTTATTATTTTTTTTTTGCAATGTGCAGCATTACAGATAACTAAGATTTGTTTGGATTTTTCATTTTTGTGGTGATATTTCTGAAGCTGTTTTATTGATCTTGACCCTTCTTTGAAAAATTGATAGTTAACTAAGAGACCAATCAAAGATCTTAAGTGTCCTGAAGTATGGCTAATTAAAGAGCAGTAATTTTAAAATTTAATAGATCAAACTCACATGTGCAAATACTGTATTGTCTCCATAGTGTGAGAAACTGAAAGAGTAAATAAGATACAAAACCTTCAATAAATATTGTAAAAGGGTAAGAAACTGCTCAAAGAGGTAAAAATAACTCAGATAGGGAAAAGGAGAAAAGAAGGAAGGGAAAAGATATACATTTGTATATATACACTTAAGATTACTAAGATGTTTGTACTACTAATTCTATTTGTTCTTGGAACAAAACAGTCAACATTCATTGGATTAAATCAATTTTTGCATGTCTATATCTGGTAATTTGAGCAACACTCTTGAAGATAACTATGCAAAACAACATACTTTGTTATGTTCCTACCATCTCATTTTGAAAACATGTATTGTTATTGTTTTGGACTCTTTGTTATTGCTATTTATTTGACTCTTGTTTCTTGTTTTTCTTGTCATTTGTTTTGTTTTGTTTCATTTTCCCCTCTAATACAGAAAAGATAGATGTACATATATATGCCTACAACTTCTTCTAAAGAGATTCCAAGAATTGATTTTATTATGTGCCATGGTAAGAACAGCCACTTTGAAGAAAATGAAACATTATGGTAGCCATTACTGATTTCCTATCATCTTGTTTTGAAGTCCAATAATGCTTTTATTATTTGTTTTGATTGGTTTTAGTCTGTTTTCTAGTATTTGATTTCAATATGTGTGAAGGTATGGAAAGCTATTTTGAAGAAAACAAGAGACATTATGGTAGCCATTATTGATTTCCTATCATCTGGTTTTGAAGGCCCATAAGGCCCACATCCTTTTGTTTTTATTAGTTTTATACTGTTTCGTTTTATTTTAATTTATTGTATGTGATGGTATGGGCAACTATTTCAAAGGAAACAAGAGACATTATGGCAACCACTGTTGATTTCCTGTTGTCTTGTTTTGAAATCCTGTGTTACTCAAATTGTTACGCACTGATGTGCTTGGCTCTGTTTTGTTTGTTTTGTTTTATTGTCTTTAAAATTAAAAAAAATTTAACATATAAACATCTTTAGTAATGTTAAAAAAAATAGCAAGAGCTACTTAACTGAATGTAAAGGCTGAAAAATACTTCATAAATTGACATACATCTCAGTTCCATTCCTCAGCCCCTGGCTCACTAACAAAATGACAGAAAATCTGCAAAGGGGTTGGTAGAGAGAATGAACTTTCATGGGTTTCTCTGACATTGTCGATTGTAACAAAGACATTTACATTTTTCACTTATGACATACTTAAGCTGCCACGTACTGAAATTGTCTACACAAATACATATCTTTTGGAATTTGAGGCTTCCTCATGAAATTCTGTGATAAATTTATGTAAGTGAGCTAAATTGTAGCCTGACCTGATTGGACAATGCAGATATACAGAGAAAAGAAAGTTTCAAAATTAAGTAAAAGATTAACAGGACAAACCTAATAGCTACAGCTTAAGTCTGTGCAGTTGTGCTTCTTCTATATTGTTACATCATATTTCAAATTGACATCTATAAAATGTATTGGAAAGGATAAATCCACATTCTTTAAGATTTTTGCTTAGCATTAGGTTATTCCTCATAGTAACAGTTAATTGAAAACTTTTAGAGGATTCCCTTTGCTTCTTTACTTACAGCAGGAGGCAAGGAATCAGTATTATTATATTTTTTGTCATAACTTGATTATGATTTTTACTATTAAAAATATGTATTTTTCTAATTCCACAGTCTTTTAATTTACTCATTAGGGAGAGTGACAGTCTAAAATAGCCACTGTTTTAGTGACATGTTGACAAGTGATGACAATTTACAGCAAAATTTGCATAACATTGGTTTCTTTGCATGTATTTATCCTGTGCTCAACATGTGTCTGACACACGTCTTTGCATGTGAACATTTTGTTTAACACTTAAAGTTAAGGACTGAATACCTGGTATCCAGCCTCAGGAACTTCCTTTTCCTGTTGCATCCTGGATGCCTCTCCTTATTCACCACTCACTTGTTCCTTATTTGTTTCTCTGAGAGTACTATAGAGATGTGATTGAAACTATCCTGTCATATTAAGTGACCTCCTGACACTCAGAACATGAAAAAAAATTAAAATTAAAGAAAAAGATGAATAGGGAGGAAGAGGCTTGGAGGAAGGGAGGAAGAGGCTGGGAGGAAGAGAGGAGAAGAAAGGAGAAAGAAGAGAAAAAAGGGAAAGGAGAAAGAGGAGGAGGACAACAAAAAACGTGAAGAGAAGATTCTACCACTGTTTAGTCTCTCTGTGAAGCTCTGAAAGTGAGAAAAATATCTTAGAATTTATTAATGTTTGTTTAGGTATATATTAATGTTTGCTAAGGTATATTATTGAATCAAACACAAAACTCCTCCTTGAGTATGTACTGTATATGTAGCTAGAAGTTCCTTTTCATTTTTCCTTTTGAGATTCTCTTTCATTTATCCAACCTCTCTATTGTATCCCTACTTTGTCTAAGCTCTTTCCAACCCATATGTGAAAAACTCTCTTCCTGAGTTGTCACTGTCTTTCCAGGGCTCTTGCCAAGTTTTACATAGTCAAACTATAACTGAACTGTCACTTCCTTCACAAATCTTTATTTATTCCTATCTTCGCTCATCTCTATCATTTCTTAAAACCCATGGCATTAACGTGTAAAATGCTTATCAGTTATTTAGATAAGTGTAGCAATGAAATCAATGTATTTCAGTCTACAATAGCCTTCAGAAAATTGCCCTTGATTTTTTCTCAGAGCTGAGTACATAGTACACAATAAAAACATATTGACCAATAGTTCTGTTAATAAGCTTGGTCTCATCTTTATTCATTATGGGTTTCTTTGTCAACAAAGAGATCAACCTGAAATTTTATTAATTTATTGTACATCCATTGATTATCCTGTTAATGTAAGAAAATGAAATAGGCTAAAGATCATCATCACTGTCTTCAATTATTTCATATGTACAGAGTTAAGGAAACGGAAGAACAATTTAAACCAGTAAAATTGAGGGTTAGAATATAGGTTTGGGAAATCAGCCTGATCCTTCTTCATCAAATAACAGAAGATGTGAAAATTTATGAAGGATCATACCTTTCCCCTCCTTCAATAAATAAGAAGATGGACAAGGACTTTCACTAGCAACTGTGTATGATCCTCTTTTATACCTAAAAAAATGTTTGAAGTTGATTGAGATGAGGTGGTAACTCTTTTCCAGTGATGATTATACCATTTATACAGTTTCTAACATTGTATTTCTAAAAAGGAGACTTATATGTTACTTCAGTCTTTAACATAAGTAATCATAAAGAAGGTCCAAAGAAAATAAGGTATTCATTTTTTCTGTACTAATGAGATTGGGAGAGGAGTTGAATTACTTATTATATAATGCTACCATCTTTATCATCATCTCCAAAGTTTAGATCTTTTTAAAAAAATATTGATTTTCAGAGTGTCTATAAGAAAGAAAAGAATTCTTATTTCCAGAGAACCTAGTAAAATAAGTGTGAAGATTGTGAAAAGCATGGAATTCACCTACTACCACAGCACAAACAGAAACCTTCTATGAATAGAAGTAAATGGTGGCATTATTATATGAATAAATGAGTTGGTCAATCAATCACTGACAAAGCATACCCTGTAATCAAAAGATTTTTCATGTTAAGATTAATTTCATGGAATACAAGTCTAAATATTACATAAACCCCTTTGACATTGAGTTATACTTCATAAGACAAAAAAGGCACTTTTAGAAGCTGAAGAATGGCAGACAGTCAGGAACAATTCACTTGGATTTTAGGATATGGGTGGTCACTAGCCAAAATCTGAGATTATTTTGAAAGTTAAAAAGAAATAGATCCATACTGTCTAAATACAGTAGCTACTAACCACATGTAGTCATTTGAACAATGCTGGTGTTTGACAATATTGGCAGAGGGAGAACTGTCTAAAAGAAGAACACTTTCCAAAGCTAACACAGTTAGCATCATGTAAAGATGAAACATTACCGTGTAATATACATTAGTAAATGGAAGGATTGGACATAGAGAATATTTCTTTTTCTCATCATATAAATAATAATAGGCCATATTAAATGTCTATGTCTTGCTTTTAGACTCTCATATCTAACTGGAATGTTATTAATTCTAAGCATCACCTTGATATAAGGACCCACCAAAAAAGCAAGCATTTAAAGTCAGCTCATTGCACACAGGTTTTGGTAGCTGTGCTCAAACCACCAGCCTCATCCACTAGACAGCAGAATGTTCTGTGCCCCGCAGCAAAGTGAGGATAAAGATTGATAAAAATGGTCAAGACTACTTTAAATTCAAAATGATGTTAATCTGTCTGATTTAATATAGGGTGGAGGGATCCATAAAACTAGTTCTTTGACTTTACACTGGTGTGAGAAGTTAATTTCCCATGAAAAGAGTTGACACAGACCTGTTACTCATGCTCATCTAGTTAAGGCTGGGAGGCAGCTGCAGTCCTTTTCAGAGGATGATACCCTTACAGGCGGCTTGCTAAAAGTGCCACAATGCAAACACTTTTATGGTGGTTTCTTGATCTGTCTATTAACTTCTATTTTGCAAAGATTTAAACCTAAAACTTAGGAAAAGAATTAGCTCACAAAGATTGGAAAACGTCTTTATAGAGAAACTTAGTCATACACTTCAATGAAAATAGATTTACCCTTTGTGAGAATCTTGGCAAATACCCGCAGTCATATTTTATTACCAGATGTGCAGCTTAAAATTCTTTCATGAAGACAAGGCCATAAATTTACGCAAAGACAATGTCTCTTTACATAGACTAATGGTTTTCAAAAGTTTAAGAAATCTTAGATATGGAAAATATGAGAGAACAAGTCTTTATTTGCTCCTTATTCCCCACCTACGTACAGAATAGCAAACAAATAAGTATTATTAATAATTTGTAGGCTAGTCACGTGCAACTACAAAATCTGCAATTTATGGTGAACAACAGAGGGCATTTTGTAGAGAACAGGACAATCCACCATTCTTAAAGACATGTACAAACAAACTGTTCTCAGGACAAAAAAGGCTAATGACTACCATTTCCTATGCTCTCTCCACCTGGGAACTGTGATGACGGTGTTCCAACAAGAGTCCTTACAATTTTTGTCTGTTTTATTTTCACTTCAGATGTATTCAACCTACTTTGTCTCTCATTTTAAAAACTTTTCATAAAATCAATAAATATTGAAACTAAAAAAGATTTGAACATCCATCTTATAACTCATAGATGCTATTTTTATAGATAAGCAATCTTCAGAAAAGAAAGATCAGTCATTCATCCGTCAGCTGGAGAAAAAACAACACATAGAATCTAAGTTCCCTGACCCCCAGTCAACATTAACTGATTTCTCCAAACAACATTCCTTGACTTCATAATATCAGAGGCATCATAAATTTCTTACCACAGAGAAACAGAGAATCTTACATTGATGTTTACAGGGCATTATAGCTCACAACTCATGGGACATGGATTGGCTATAATGTACTCAATTTAAAAAGTAACGGGGGGCTTATTTTTATGTAGACTTTTATAATTCTAGAGGAAAATGTTACTAAAAGTGGTTATCAATACTGGTATATGGAAAAGTAATGGTAGAAAATATTTTGAAGTGGTTAAATCAATGTTTGGGCCACAAGCCTTACATGCTAAGAAATCCACATAGCATCATTAACTAGGCTATATTTGCCATTTCCTGTGAGTTGAATGCCTTCTTTCTGGGAGAAAATAACTCTGATAGCCAGATGGAAGACTTAAAATGTGTTACAATGATTGTTTTTTATTATATCAAGATAAAGAGATATTGTTTACTGGCTTGTGCTGTCTTAGTGTGGGCAAAGTTAAAAAGGAAGTAGAACTGTCCTACTGTTTTGATAGTATGACCAATATGACTTATGTTTTCTTTTAGCTAGATAGTTTGTTCCATGTGAGACCTTATTTGAATTTATTTTATTAAATTTATTTTTAAGTAACATATATTTTGCTCATTCTTTGACATTTTTGGGCTAACAATACTTAAGACTTTGATTCAAGAATTGAGGTATATGAATGATGGTGGATCATCAAAGTAACAATAAGACTTTAAGGAATTAAGGCATTATTATGCTAAAACATAGTCCAGTGAAAAAGTTCAAAGTTATATCCCCTCATTGAAATCTCTTAAATCAGATATACATTTCCATTTATCAGATTAAAACTGAAGGTCCAAGGCAGCCACTTAGTTGTTCACTGTGTAAAATAAAATGGCATAAGCAAAAAAGGAAAATAATAGTATCTAGTGCGTTCTTCCATGTTTTCATCTTTGTCGGTCTGTAGTAATGGACTTATTTTTGCCTCAGTTGCCTTACAACAAACTCGCACAATTGACTATGAAATCACATGGATTTTATGTTAACATCTCTCTCCAAATGCAACATCTTCTCTCCACATTTATGATTCTCAGGTCCTCATCCATACTGGTTTGAATGATTGCAAAGATCACTTGTCTCCCTTGCTTTTCCGCCCTGTCTCGGTGACACTATCTTCATCACAACAGCAAGCAAACATAAACAAATCAGAGCAAACTGATGTGTGACTCTCTTCCTCAAAGGCTGGCCTGTTGCATAGACTTCTCAGTTTTTATCACATGTTGTGCTCCTCCTACTGCTCTCATAAACCTTTTGCTTCTTCTGCAGATGGTCTCATTACTTTGTAAATGCAGTGGTCACTTTCAGAACTCTTTATTCAAGTAGTTCTTCTGGAATGCTATTTTCAGCTCTTCATTACTATTTACATATTCACAATTTTGGATTCAGTTGTATTAAGATTCCTTCTCAAAAGTCATCTCGATTCTTCAGTCAGATTAGATTTCAGGGTTATTTTTCTTCATCTCCAAGAAAGTGCCAGTCATATGCTGCTCTAATTGTCTAATCATCTACTCCTTGGCAGACTATTTAGCAGTAGCTTTCAGAGTTTAAAAAGTCACGTATGTCTTTGACTTGTGATCCAGAACACATATGCATTGTCACACATACAAACAACCTGAAAAACAACTTCTATGAAATGTTACATTCCTTTACTACAGGTAAAGTGTTTTCCTATGTTCTACTCTGATTTTGAAAAACAAACATTAATTATGATCTATTGAATTGATTTATCATCTCTATAAAAGGCTGTTTAAAAAACATGTATTGGACAAGCATTTGCCTCATGTTTATATTCCTAGGCACATGGAAGTTAGTTAAGTGTTAAATGGATAACTACAGAAAGGTGATCTCTTTAAAAAGTTTTAAAATGTTTTTTCTTCAGATGTCGCACATCCTATCTTTGTCTCTATCTTGACTTGACTTTGAGCTACCTCTATTTTTTTTTCTTTAGCCATTTGGAGAAAGACAAGACTGAATGAAGAGCACATGAGCCATGCTATGGCTCTGTTAAAGGGGGCAGAACTGATGAGCCGAAAGGCAGCACATGTGGTCTCAACATGTTTCTGGCTTATTGAGCCATCTCGCTGATTATATTTCTCTTCCATTGTCAGAAAAAAAAATATTGTCAATATTTATGTTTTCTGTCCAAATTATTTTCATTAGTTAATTTTGAGCTTCAGGGTGATCCTGTTAGAATTAAAATATCTTTATGAAAAAGGCAAACGTATCTATCCAGCCAGTAACTTGGATTTTTTAGTCCACCTTTGTTTTTACTTTTAGTTTCCTTTTTTGTAGTTTCTGACTTTCAGTGTTTGACAGACTATAAATTTTCTATTATAAATTTTGCAGTCACAATCCAGACCCTGGGTTCTTAACAGATATTAATAATCACACTAGAAACATTTTTCTTGATCCAATGGCAACCTTGTCTGCTTGTAACCAGGAGTAAATAGAACATTCAATTCAGTCCATGTGCTCATTATGGAGCTTAGAGAGAACAAATCAACTTTTTTCTTGCTAAAATACAAGTGGAAAGCTGGTGAAAAATCCATGTAATTAATTACAATTTCACCTGTAATTGATTGATTTTATAATTTATCTAAAGGGTTATCTTTAGAATGATGAAATGAAAAGCATATATACATTTTAGGTATGAGTTTAAATAATAATAAAAAAAAAACTAACAGCTCCTTAGTATCACTTGTGACTATCACTTAGATTCAGAGATTTTGATTATTTGAAACATGCCTCCATATCACCATTCATATTTTTTTACAAAAAATAATGGAGATTAATGCAGAGCTGGTTCAGAATTACCAAATTTAACTATATGGCTTAGGGAAATTGGAAATTATTAATTCCAGAAATCGAAATAATTTCTCCCCCACCTCAAACACTATCCTGATGGTACAAAAATATTCTAATATTAAAAAAATTACATGAGTCAAGCTTTAGCAAAAAGGCTGAAGGAAAGCACCTGCCCATTTTACCACAGGGAAGGCCTTACTTAGTCAATTTCTGGGGCTCCATTCCATACACCCTCAAACCACAATTCCAGTGTGGAACAAGGTCAGGGGCAATTTCAGAAAGCTCCTGTAGCCACTTCCAAAATCAAATATTTTAGCCTGCTCGCCTGCCAATTCTGATTCTTTGCATCTGAAGTGGCCTCCTGGCCTTTGGATTTGAAATAGTTCCCTGGAGACTGAATTGCCACTTGCTATTGGTCCCAATAAGTTTTGTTAAGTGCAGTATTTGGACCATATGCATCAGGATCGTCCTGAAAATTCAGAAGTTTCTCATCCTGTTCTAGCCATACCAAATCAGAATCCCTGGAGAAATACTGATGCACATTTGAGTTTTGGATCTAATAAATGAAAAATAGTGAACAGAGACACTGTCACAATCTTAGTATCAGGCTGAGTAATGCGTTCTTTACAGAGAACCTGGTCTAACCCCCAAGCACCAAAAACATGACATCAAAACATCAAACTCCTGGGCACAAGCAGTGCATTTGCCTTTGCTGTCTTATAAGTCAATATAAATGTCATCAGACATAAGCCCACTGTTCTTTGAAAGTGGTCTCTCTACAATTGCAGCTTTTATCAAGAATTTTAGGAGAGTGATTCCAGGGCATATCCTCCTCCTCCTCACAAAAAAAGAAAAAGAAACTGGGTGCAAAGAGTACAAGAAAGATCACTGGCCTGGTATTTCATCTTCTCATTTAATTCCCAGTTAGTACTTTAAATCTGGAGATTAGAATGAATGATTATTCAAAGATTAGTGACCACTAAGGGAAGACTGAATATAAGTAAGTAAACATGAATAACTTAAGGGACTCCAAAATAATACTATGTTTTCATGACAGTAAAAATGATCATTTTTCTCACAAAATCCATTTCTTACAATGAATCTTGTCATCAAATTTACATACTCAGATACAATAATATTATCTTCACTCTTTTGTGATGCAGGTTTGTTAAAAAATTTGGAAATAGAATTTTATAAGATAATTTTGTTTAAGGATTCTGGTAAATGGAAAAGACATGTTAGCAGTACCACTTTGTAGCTAAATACATAGACAATATAGCTAGATTGTGTGAGGCTGAATTCTGGCTTTATCACTGAGCTGTGTGGCTCCAGGAAGATTAAATAAACCATTTCTCAAATTTACCTAGTAAAGCAGTGATGATAAAGTTATTAATACATTCTATACCTCATAAACTTAACAAGGACAGTAAACTTTGTGATATTTACTGCTTCAAACCTAGCCCATATAGGTTCTAGACAACTCTGTACTAAATAATTAAAATTGTAGACAAACCAGTCTTGACCTTTATGTACTAGACACCATGTAATACTTTGCAAGCATCTCTTCATTTAACTCTGGCACTATTTTGTATAAACAAAAGTACAAGACGTTTACAAAATTTGCCATGGTCCTGTGACTAGATAAACTCAGGGAAATCAGTGGCAAAATCTAAACGATTTTTGGTTTTTTTTTTGGTTTTTTTTTGTTTTGTTTTTTTTTTTTTTGGACCAGGAATTGAACTCAGGACCTTATGCTTGCCAGGCATGCACTTGTGTTGCTGAACTATATCTCTGGCACTAAATAATATCTTCAACTGCATGGAAATTTTAAACTTCTATAATGACTAATGTGGTTAAAACACCTTATTTTGATAGAAGACTTCAGACTGATTCTTGTAGGTAATTACATGCTTAAAGTAGGGGAGCACTTCCAAGATTTAGCTATTATGAATTGTGCTGTCATAAACACAGGTATGCATGTATTGCTATGGTATAATGTCTTAAACCCTTTTGGAAGATATCTAGGAAGAGGGTAGCCTGGTTAAATGGAATTTCTAGTCTCTGTTTTTTGAGAATGTCCATACTGATTTCCAAAGTGTTTGTACATAAACAAATGAATGCATAAAGAAAATGTGGTTTTGACGCACAAATGAGTACTGCTGTGGCATAAAGAAAGATAAACTGAGTCATTTGTTGAAAATGCATCAAGACCATAATGTTAAATAAAATAAAATAAATCACACACACAAACTTAAATGTTGCCTGGTTTCTCTTTTATGAGAAAACCAGAGTTTAAAGAGCAAAATAAAAGGCAGATAATAGCAAGTGGGGACTTAGATCTTTCTAAAAGGGAAAAAGGATCAAGAGGCAGAGGGATGATAGAAGGAGGATAGGGAAAAGGGATGAAAAACAGGAACAAAGATATATTATGTGTGTGTACCAACTCCACACAAGGAATGTAATCATAGTATATACTGCAAATGTGTATAAAAAAACAGAAGGGAATCAAAAGATGGGTAGAAGGGATAGAGAGGGAAGGTAAAGGGGATGAAAATAAAAAATTAAGATGTATTCTACAAATGTACCAATTCCCCACAAGGAATGTAAACATTATGTACTACAAACATGTACTAATAAAAATGGCAAATAAAAAAAATTAGGGGAAGCACAAGATAAGTTGAAAAAACAAAATGTTGCACCATAAATAGAATAATTTAAATAATTCTAGCTCCTCTAATCTTTTCCCTATTAGATAAACAGTCCTTTGGGTATTAATGTTTCCTATGACATTTAGTATAAATTTTATATACAATATATATTTGGGCATCCATGTCTGTCTATTCAAGTGATTATTCAGACAATCCATTTGTTTTAGTGTCTGCTGTCTCTGTAACAGTTCAAAGGACTCTGAATGACGTCTTCACAGTCATTTCTTTCTGACTAGAGTAGATGCAAGCCAGTCTTCCCAGAGTCCAGCCCAAATGACGTATTTCTCCTAAGATTCAGTCCTCTCCAGTACCCCCTCAACAGCCAATATATGGCCTCTTGGGCTTTATTTAGAATAGAATGAGATTGGGTCCTCTTAGCCAGCATTAATCATATGAGTATCCCCCGCTTTATAGTAGATGAATAACTTTGGATCTTCTTGAACTTCAAAGAAATCTTTGCATGTGAAGTTGTCACAAAGAAGCCAATCATATGGGATCATTTGTTTATGGTTTTATGGCACAATAGACGTCACTTTGGTTCTGAATATTTTCCAGGGACTCATGATATTTTTTCCAATGTCTTTTGACCTCTGCTCCTTTCCATACTCTCCCATCATCAATAAGTTAGCTCCGCAATCACAGAAAAACCACAGCTGTGTTTTTTGATCTGAGACTTGAAAAATACAAGTTGCTGTTTCCATGAAGGAGAGCTACTGCTGCCAAGAGGCAAAAATAGTTCCTCACTTTCTTCATATAACCAGATATTAAGGAACTGTGAAAATAAAAGTTGTCATTTCTTGTTTGGAAAATATTTTCACAGAAAATGGGAAAGTTAGGAAGATGTGACCAAGATCAGCTGAACTATATGTTTTATTATTACATTCTAGCATTACGAATGACATGACACACAAATCACAATAAATGCCTGATAGAAAGCAATAATAGATTAAATGCATTTAATCAGTTTTAAAAACAAATGTAATTATTAGGTTATAAAATATTAACTGTCTAAGTCAACAAAAATATGTAGGGTTAACAAAAGAAGACATTGATTTATGAAAGTTATGCAAAGTGTTCCAGACCTCCAGAGGGTGCTATTGCATTTACACAGAAATATATTTAATTATGTACACATTCTTCTAAAATTAAAACGTGAGAATTTTGAGCATCTTTAATTTATTTCCACACAAAAAAGGAAAAAATCAATAACCATGAAAATAATTTGTTTTCTAAAATATTAACTGAGATTTTCTTTATTTTACATTTCCCTTTTTAACTTAAGGATCAATTTCCTGATAAAAAAGAAAGAAAAAATAACATCATTTTAGATTTTATTTGTAGTAAATTTCATTTGAACTTTGCAGGCAAGACATTAAATTGACCATACCTTCAAATGTACATTTACAAATTTTAAACCCTTGAAAATTTTTTAAGCATCAAAAAATAAATTACAATGTGAAGTCAATATTTAAGGCAAAGTTACTGCTTTCAGAAATACAGACACAATCTTTACACTGGTTCTCTCATTATAGTAAAAAGCTGCAAGTGTGACTCTTAAAAACTTTTTAATTTGTATGATGTGATTGTAAATCTGTACACTGAGCTCATTTGTGGATATCTTTTTTTTTGTTTTGGTTTTGGTTTTTTTTGTTGTTGTTGTTTTTTTGGTGTCAGGGATCGAACTCACAACCTCGAGCCTGCCAGGCAGGTGCTTAGGCCACTGAGCTAAATCCCCGGTGATATCTTTTTGATATAACATGATTTTAAAAAAATCATTACAGTTGATTCAAATAATCCTTTCTCAATTTCATGGACATATTTGTATTATATTTAATTCTACCGTGTTATATATTCTTATCACATTTACAGAACTGTTTAAATTTTAAGGGTATTTTTTGATTCATTAGTTGCTTTGGGAATTTGATGCAGAAATGCCCCAGGAATGTGGTAAAGACAGATTTGGAGTTGCTTTGCATTTTTGAATCTTTTATTTGTGCTTTCCTTTATTTAAAAGCACCCTACTTTTGTTTTACCAAGATAGTGAATTGCTTTCTTCTGAATTAAAAAAGGACTATAACACAAATATTCAATTCTTGGTAACATTCGTAAATTGCATTACATAATGCCGGCAATGGAATAGAAAGGAATAGAAAGTAACAATCTAAAAACTGTTCCTACATTTATAACATTTATGCTATTAAGAAAAATTCTTGTGGAGAAAAATGCAGAATAATTGATAAGTCATACTTAAATTAATACTCTCTAAGTTCCAGGTCAGGAAGTCAAGTAACATGTTCATTGGGATGTAAGAATGTTGCTGAGGAACTTGTAGAATGCTGTGTGTAACCGCACGATAGCATATGTCATGCCTGTAACATCTTCTCTCAGGAGCACAGCTAGTATAAAATCCATTCTCCTCAAATTTCTTGAAGGATGGGTGTATTCATATCACCAGTAGCTACAAGAGGACCACACAGAACAGGAACCAAACAAAAGAATCAGGACACAGATGGGTGGCAGTTGTGACGACAGGGGACACAGATGGACCTGTCAAGTGTTTAATGTGAACTGATCTGGATGGCATCAGTAAGGAAAGAGTTTTCACTGTAGATAAAAGGGATGATATAACGTTAAGACCCAGTTTCACAAAATATTCTTACTGGGAACTGTATAAGTCATTCAGTGGGGTCTCGATATTATGGTGGCCAGAAAGCATTTTAAATTTTAACACTCCAGATCATAGCCAGGGAAAAGAGCCACTGATACATGATAGTGGTATGCAGGTTACAAGGCACTTACATGAATTTTGACCCTTTTGCATTAAAAAAAAGATGCATAGGCGATTTCCATTGGGCTGTAATACAACTAATAGTGAACAGCATATTTTGTGCATAGATTAAAAATAGTCAGTACTGTATACTTGGTGGCTTAAGACTGAAAATAATAGCTAAAAAAAAGCAGACTAGCATTCATGAGACACATAGCTTTGAAAATCACATAGGCCTTATTTTCCACAGTTCTCTGATAGGGACATATGTGATTAAATGAGGCAAACAACTTAAAAATGTGAAAGCATTGTAAGGTATTTTAGAAGTCTAAAGTGCTCTGCTATAGTGATCTGATATAGTTTATGGTTTTGCTTTAGGTAAATTTTAAAGTATTTTTTACAGCACCAAATTCATCTTCTTTTTTAGGAAATGCCAAATTAGAACTACAGAAATAGAATGGCTAGTTCACAGTGAAGAATGGAGGGCAGTCTTATCTAAGATCTCTTCACTTAAGTTAAGTATTAATGATGAGCTATAGTGCAGATCTTCTTTCCAGATCTGCAAAAACATCTTGCATGGGTTACCAAAATATACTGGAAAAACATGATGTATGTAAAATGACTCACTGACTACAAGGTTTGCCAGATGGTTTACATACATGTGATAGTGTGATTGAGAAAGTTTCAGATTAGAAACCTTATACTATCTTCAAAAGTCCATACACACAGAATACTTTTTGTGTTATTTTTTAGATTTATCAGAAACATGACCAGCACAAATATACTACAAAGAAATGCTTCCTTTAAAACATTGATTCTGAAACCAATGAGTATCTCCACCTGGAAAGAGAATCACCTCAAAAAAGAAGACCCTACTGAAACCGTGAATTTGGCACCTATGTGTTTAGCATATTTGCTGTTTCAAGGGTCTGTAAGAAATCATCAATATGCTCAAAAGAGGCACAGAAGAAGAAATGCCTGTTGTCATAACATGAAGCAAAAGAAGAAAAAAACCATTTACAGAGAATCCTTAGGAAATGATAAAAAAGGATGATATGGGACAAGTGTGACTTTGAGCTTCAACATCATTCTGAGGTCATGCCTTCCAGAAGTCCAGTTTCATGCTTGCTAACCCAAGACTGGAGATATACTCCACAGTCTCAAAGTTTTGTTAAAGCTCTTAAGTGCGCAGATTCTCTGACTCAAGTGTGTCTGTGTATAGGCATTTTAGTGTGTCTATGTACAGGTCTTCTTATTAGAATTAAATAGAAAGCAAGTTTATCAGTTATGCAAGGTAAGAAATTAGGTTGGGATAAATTTTTCTGAAGCATTAGGATTTTTAAATTCTGTTTTAAAGGTGAATGTATGCATACTTATCACATAATGCCTTTTGCATCCATTATTCAAATAAAAAGAATGCCTAAAATTTTAGTGATTTTAATGTGCATATTTTGTAAATTTTTTTTAAAAAAGCAAAATTTTGAACTTCCTTATTCTCTCTTACTTAGCTGACATTGTCCTCGGTGCAAATGTGGTGGCTTTGGCTAGAATTTTATATGTTAGTTCTATGTATAATTCTCCCTGCATGCATTTAAATGCAGTATATAAGTCATTGGACAATTTAATTAATAATATAATAGTTTGACTTTATCTTTTATTGCTACACATTTCCCTGTTTTAATGTTATTTTTATTGAGAAGAATACATACTCAACAATGATGTAAAATTTGCTAAAAATCCATCTTTTTCTGTTATAGACAAAGTCTATAAATCTGAACCTACATCTATATATAAATTTATGCAATTGGATAAAAATCTCACAATCATATTTTAAATCCTATCCATTTGTGAGGATTAGTCTGTTCAACTAATTCAGAGGTAAGATTGCAGTAATTCCATTCAAGACTGTATCCACGGGGAAATCTCATAGTATCTCATCAGCTTGTAAACATTAACAATCAGCCCACATTGCTCAGATTCATTTTTTAGGAAAGTAAAAACTTCCCAAACCACTATGGAAGTGCCTCTGTTTGAGGTAGAAAAATCCTTTCAATTTTTGGTTGACTTTTTCCTGAGCAGTTCGTAGTCTAATAAAATGAATTTAATAAACTTTCTGTTTAAAACAAAAGCAATTGGTTTGCTAAATACTCCAGTCTTTTTAGCGCAGCATTTCAGGTGTCTCAGGAAAAAAATACACGAGAGACAGCAATCAGCTAGAAAAAGGGAAAGTTGAAAAAAAGATGGCCTGCCTACTCTCTTGATGTTCTCTAATATTGTCTAATTTCAGTTCTAAAATGATTAATATAGTTTGACTTGTCTAAGCATTTATTTATCCTACTTTACAGAACACTGCATTGAGATTCTTTTTCCAAAACAAACCAACTCTATGCAATTATTGACCTAGCTGATGCATGTTTTAAGTGTCTGAGCATACCAAAGTCATTAGTAGAAAATAGAATCATTTCTATTTTCAACTTCACTGTCATTCCATTCTCTCACTTTCACTCATCTATAAAAATGGAATTTAAATTGGCCAAAGTGGTCAATGCAATATTAGGGTCTGTTAAAGCTAGGGAGTTCTCTTCTACTCATGCTTTGCAAATTGTGACATCATTTTCATAGATTTTTGTATTTGAATCAAATTTGTTTTCTTTTTTTGAGTTCTCAGATATTCAGTGTCCTATTTATTGGATCACAGTTTAGAATTTGAAAGTAAACAAAGTTTCTTAGACGTCATACTAGCTATGCACCACTCACACATGGCCTCACTGAGCACTATTTACTCTTATGTAATCCACAGTTTAGATGCTCAGTTATCATTTGTCCAAGATCACTGCAGTTTACAGACATACTGATTATAATAAAATGATAGTTTGTCCACTTGTAATAAAGGAGACCTTTGGGTTTAGTAAGTGTGTCAGCAATCTGTATTACAGACCTACTTGTCAGTTGTAGTTGATGGCAATTCCAAGCCATTAAGAGATATATTAAAGTTAAAAGTATCTGTGATTAAGAAGATCAAAGTAATATAGTCAAAAAGATTCCTGACTCACTTCAAAGTAAATTTTAATTTTATCATCTCCTCATTACTTTTTTTTCCATTGCACAGATGAGAAAACTGAGATACAAAAAAGTAACTTTCTTAAGGTCTTTATTGGAGGTCATGGCCAATGAAGTAACAGAAATGGAGAGCAAAATGTTACCACAAAGCTATTGTTCTTTCTGTTACTTCACCTTGCCCCTGAATAGGATGCTATGTTTTTCATTTGAAATAATATTTCAGATCACATTGTCTAGGATCATCAGTTTACAGATGAAACAAAAAATCAAATAGGGGAAGCCAACTCACCTGGGACAGCATAGTGATTAACAACAGAATCTGGACTCAAGAATTCTTAAATTTAAGTTATTTGTATCCTATCAGGTTGATGATTGACAACACTCACGGCAATACCCAAATGTCTTCATTCCGTGCCTTTCTAATCCATAGTCTGGAATCGATAAACTCATAGCTGTTATTATAGATAGTCATACATTGCTATTCTTCAAATCCAGGCTCCCCAGCCTTACCCAGAATTCTTGCTGCTCTGATTTTGGGTTCTTTTCTAATGACTTTCTTGTAATCAATGTCAGTGTTTGGGCTTCCATACTCACACAAGCTTGTTGTCTGCTGAATACTCATCCAGTTCACTGAAACATCTAATATGAACTCTGGTTTTAGTCTTCATTTTCATTTTATAATTTTTGCATTAACTCCTCTGCCAGGGAAAGTGTAGCAAGGAAGCACTGTGCATTATTACCAAGCCTAGTCTATTCTGTTGCCCGCTGAGTTTTGTCCTCAAGATACTCGCTCCCTTACTTGTCAAGACTTCTCCCTCTTCCCAGAATGCAATATTACCTGTTGCCTTTCTATGTACTCTTGTTTCAATTATCTCTAGAAATCTTTCATTCTTTCTTTCTATACCTTACAATTGCCCTCCTCTCTCCTTTAACTTATTATAAAAGTTTCTCAATAATAAGATGACTTCTCATCCTTACTATTCCTCTACACTTTTTTAACCCCTAAAACTGTAATTACGGGAAATTTTAGTATAATATAGTTATCCCATTTGCTAAACAAAATGGTTCTCACTCCATGGTCTGTAATTATTTTTCATAATTTACTGACACTGTTTTGACCTGTTTCTCAAGTCTCTGTGTTATGATGATGTTGATTTTTCAGGCTTTTCTTTCACATCTTTGGTCACCCGTTCTCCACTTTCTTCTCATTTACTCATTCTCATAGTTCTTATGAGAAAGCATCTCATCACCTTTTCAATATTCTTTTCTTTCTTATCCCTATATTTTCTTCCTTGCTGATTTATTTTATTCAGGTTTGCTCTTTTAGCCATCATCTCCACATAGGAGACAAAAGTCCAACTTTAATCCCAATCCTTTTCTCTAATTTCTAGTTGCATGCCAAACAATTTGAAATGATGTTTGTAGTCTCACAAAACTTTTAGAACATTCATATCTGGACTAATTTACTCTCCTAGCTCTTTCTTGTTTGAGTCTCAACTCCTGCCTTTGCACCACCATCTTTCCAGGAACTTAGGATCCATCATCTGGAGGTCATGGAATTTTCTTGAAACAAGGTGCAAATTTTGTGTTTGTATTGCTTTTATAGTTATTTTTTCTGAGAAAAGGTATTAGAAACTTTGATGTTTTCAAAAGAATCACAGAGCCACAAAAATATGAAGAACCACTGATGGATTTAAGTTTTTCTCCCTGTGTATTTTGATTTAATAAAGTTAAAAAGTCTGTTGTATTTTTTCAAATTGAAATTCTTGTATTGCTTTTATAATCATTTTGTTTATATTTGTTAGGTACTGTATATCAGTTTTTGGTTTGATTTTGTTCAATAATAGAGAATACACAAAACTTTCCTGCCAGATAGGAAACACAGATCTCAGATCATAATTTAGTATACAAAATTGTGATGTTATCCCTAAATTTAAAAAATACGTCAATCATTTTTAGCCCCTTTGCCAACTATGTAATTTAACTATCAAAAATTATGAAGCTATGTGTACAGACAGCCTAGCTTTGTGTTTATCTCAAATCAGGAACTCATGTGTGAGACTAAAAGGTCAATTTGAAATATGTAGATGCTTGAAATAAAATAGATGAGGAGGAATTATACTATCTATTCAACTGTTAGAATATCAGGGTAGCTATTTTAAGAAAATATTTTTGAGACTATGTTTGAATAAATTAATTTTTTCTTTGTGTGAATGAGAAACAAAAGCCTAAATTCATTCCTTATTTATACATAAATTTTGATTATACATGGAAATTATTTTTCTTTTTTTCTTGACATTTAATGGCACATAGACATAACTTTCCAATCAGAAAATTAACCACACTGTAGAGTTCTTTGTTTTCTTTTTATATGTGAGTTAACTTTATTTTGCAATGACCTTCACCTTATCACTGAATGAAATACAGCTTATAAATTTGACTTCATCAACTACAAATTAGTGTATTCATATTTTCCACACCAAGAATTGTATTAGGTGCTAGAAAATAATAGGAAAAAAGCTCTTGCTGTTAAGAAGCAGAATCTAACAAATACGTTCCCACCTTGTAAAACATTGTTGTGTTTGTATCAGTATTATTACTACTATTCTTCATTTTAATGACTATTATACTTAGTCACAGCAAAGGGCATTTACAATATTGTTATGGTAGCACATATTACTCAAAAGAAGAAATAATATTCTCTAATATAAGCCAGTTTTATTTATAAAGGTGGAGAAACATTTTCCAATTTTCTCCTTGAACTTCTACCCCCTTGTAATCAGGAACTAATTAATTAATTAGCTAATACTTCTAAAGTGCATTAAAGATGAGCAGCATCATACAAATGCTAAGTATTTTAAAGTCATGTGTTGCCTCATATACTACACAAGCTTTCTTAAACTTTAGAAAGAACAATTTGAGCAAATTACATTTCATTGAAATGAAAAAGCTAGGCATATATTGGAAGCAGGGGGTAGGCGGAAGTAGGAGAAGCTGGAATGGAGAAGTGCAAATATAATCAGGAAAAGAATTATCCCTTACATTTCTATTTATCATTATCATAAGACTAAAGAGATATGTATGTTCTTATACAACTGCCGAAAACACAGTACAAATTTATTAGAAAGGCATGGTATTATAATTTTGCTCATACTTATGAAATTATTGACTGAATTATGTCAAAACTCTTTAGTAGAAATGATTACTGTATAATACTCTTGGGACTTCATTCCAAGGCCAAAATATACAATTTAGAATGTTGATTTATATCTGTACTGCCTACATTCATGAGATAATTATCAGCACTTTCTTTCACCATGATTTTCATGCCCTAATACCTAGGTAGAGACAAGGAAATAGGAATCAAGGCCAATGCTCCACATTAATGTGAATTTTCAACCTGGAAAAATAGCTCAACCTGGAAAACTTATGTCAGTCACTGAGGACCAAAGCAAAAGAATCCACGTTCAAATGTCTACACTAAATCATGAGAATATAGTACAAAGAGAAAGAATAATCTGGGCAAAATTATTATGAAGTTAAACTAGGCCCAACTTACTGCTAATGTGTTTTCTCTGGTGAGTATGCAATGGGTAAGACTCACACGTGGAGCTGACTTGCCTAAAGGAGTTGGGCCGGAACTCAGCATCAGCCACTGTGGGTTCTAACAAGTGGGTGCTTTGTACTCTCGTTCCTCCCCTTGGAGGTAGATGATGGCCTGTGATAGTAAATAATTATACTTCTGTCTATGTTACATGAAATGTATTAAGTGATGTCATCCAGTTTTTCTTCTTTTTTGCAAAACACTGAAGGTTGGGTTTCATTATAACCTCCTGGTAAACAGAAAACACCAATTATGTATAATTTTTGAATAAATAGACATCTATATAGATTTTTATAATAATAAGCTATGTCTTGGAAAATACTCCAAGATTCTAAAGCAACTTGTCTAATCATTTTCTTCTTCATAAGGAAAAGCAAATCGTCATCAATACCAAATAAGTATCCCATAAAATTTGACACGGGACCTAAACAGCCGAGAAGGATGTGGGTGGAGAGGGTATAGTAGGAGGCACTGCTGCATTCTGCTCTTGAAATTATTCTCATAACCGTAATCCATGATGATGATCAAAACTTCAAAACAACACAATTCATGTATAGAAATTACTCAGGAAATAGAATCCTAAGGTCAGTTTGCCTGATTTGAGCTGCTGCACTGCCAACTTACTAGTAATATGACTTTGCACTAATTACACATCCTCTCCGTGGCTTGGTTTCTTTACCCATAAAATGATATAATAATAATTAGCTACTTTGTATGGTTATTTTGGGGAAAAATGAGTTAAGTGATTTTGTTATCTAGAAAAGTTCTGACTTTATATGTGTTTACTGTTATTATTATTATTATTATTATTGACAGAGAGTATTGTATAGATTAAGGATTCTGGCTCTGGCATTGTAAATGTATTTCAAAACCATATTTCATAAAGTGCAAGACCCTGGAGAAAGTACACACACTCTCTACATCTCAGTTTCCTCATCTATGTAATGGGCTACAAAAATTAGATCATTCATGTGAAGAACTTTACACACAGTAACTGTCAGCAATTGTTTTTCCCATTTCCCATTTTGCTTGATGGCTTACTCATATGGTTGTATTATGTCATGTTCTAATGATACCTGGGTGCAGTATGTTATCATATTTACATATTCAATTGGGGGAAGTATTTTCAGTAATACAATTAACACCAAGGGCTAACGTGTATAGAATGCTTTCTAACCTCTATTATCAGAGTTTTACAGTTAAAAAGAAATTATTAAAGAAAGCTATTACTAACTCAGTGCAGATTAGTGCTGGTTGTAAAGTAAGGTTTCTCAGGAAAAGATTTATTTCCACTTCTGGAGCTCTCTTATTTATGGAAAGTTTAGGTGTCACAGCCCTGAAGCTTGTTTTTTAGCAACTCCCAGTAAATATGATTACACTCAATCTTCCTCTTGAAGTTCTCTATGCAAATGCAGGAGGCTCTTGCCTTGAGAAAAATCTTTAAAAGTTGCACAGTTCCCCAGAAGCAGAGGTTGGGAGGGAGGCATGCTTTGTGTCATACACATTAATTCAGTTGGCACATTACAATGTTAAACTAAATGACATTATTACAAAGCTGTGCTAAGAAGTGTTGACAGGTCCATATGGTAATTTTACAATGTATAATGAACACACAGACTCCTTTCTTGCAGAAATTTATAGTTCAAATCTATACCCAGGATATCCAGTTTTATTTCCAGAAACTTAAATTGACTTATTACGATGTAGTGAATGTATAAATTAGTTCCAGTAGTTAAACTGAAACATTTCCCTACAGACTCAATTAGATTCATTAATCTGCTGTGTAGACCTGTAAACGGCCCATTGTTCTTTTCCCCCCAAAATGTCAAAAACTATTTCTCTAACTATAAAATATTTCCTACAAAAACTGTTTTAAATGGTCAGAATTATTGTATATCAGAAACCCAGAACTACAAATTATCTCATTGCCATGGTACATTTTTTCCAAAGAAAAATAGGGTCCAGCTCATGACAAGTAATTTAATGGGGTTAGTGGCTGGATTCAGTGCTCCATCGTACTAAAAAATGCACTGAAATTAAGAAAAGATCATCTTTTCCCTTGTCCTACTGAATAAATCAGCTGGCATGGGGTATATTGTGTATATTCCTAGTTCCACAGCTTTTTCACTTTCAAACTTCTGTTTATGAGCTTCCCTCTGCCTGAAGTGTGTGGCAGCTTATCAGTCTATTGTGATGTTCTGTGGAGGCAGAGTAAAATAATACAACCTGTTAATGAATTCCATTTCAAACGATGCACACCTGTGTCTTACCTTTTTCAAAATATCACCCTCCATGTGGGAACTAGGGAGGCCACTGCACAACAGAGCTCTAAATACAATTTTTTAAAGCTACTGCAGCTATTTTTTATTTAAAAAAATAACAAAACCTTGTTTTATTGATTGATGAAGGTGGCTGTTTTTACTTACTGCATGATATTTTTGCTTCTATGATTTATTAAACATTATTTCTTGTTTGAAAAACCTTTGCGACTGTTACCTTTGACTTACTTTTAATGGCTCAACCCTAATAATCTTTACAGGATTTCATTTAATGCTAACTTTGAGAGTGTTTTTAGCCATAAATAGATGTGTAACTGGTAACATTTGAAAGATAAGAGGGAGCTCTTTGAGTCATTCTCAGAGCAGCGCGAAGACAGACAGAGCAATACTGATGTGACAGGAAATTGAAATATTTAAAACTCATTTGATTATTTCTAACAAAAAATAACACTGTCTTTCTTGATGATGGATACTGGAGCCAGATTTAAGGATATGTGGTTATCTTACAAGGCAAGTATTAGGAAACAAATGGTCCCCAAGAACGATTTGGAAATAAGAATTCAAACCTCATGTCTCTTTCCCTCCACCATCCTCCTCTCTTTACAGCTACTTCATTCTTATTCATTAACACTTTATTTGCAGTTTAGTTTTCTCTACTACTCTGGTACATATGGTGAAAGGTTGACTTCAGTTAACTCCACAATTTGTGTATTACACACAGAGTCATCTTCCACCCCAATCTCAATTTTAGTAAAGCTATTCTTATTGAGCTAGATTGCTTTGGTTCCTGCTTCTTTTCTACTTTGGGAATAATCAAAAGTGACTGGGGTGGATGGGTGACAGCAAGGAGAGGATATTTCACAATGGACAGGAATAAAAATCTGTAACTCTAGCTAACTTTGAAAGGAAAAGTGAAAGAGAGGCAATTTCCAGAAAATGTTGGCGGTCAGGATCAGTGTTAAGCTGAATACACACATGTAGCAAGTATCTATCTACCTTAGTTTTAAATGACCTTCATCATTATCTTTCATCCAAGATTATGCAGAAAGTTAGAGCGGTAGGTGCTCCAAAAGTAGAGATGTTGGACTTTTCCTCCGGGATGATATTTCCAGTGAGAAATATAATGTGTTGGAATAATCAGCTTCCTGTTCACAGTCCCATGTTCATCTGCTCACAGGACACGCACAATTTTCCTGCCAATGCAGAGCATCGCATTTCCTTCCCCCACCCTTTTCATTTCATTAATATGGAGGTAGGGAAGGGGTGTGCCAGATTCTTCCTACAACATATTTCCCCCTAATTTTTCAACTTATCACCTCCTTTCTTGGAATCCTAGCTTTTTATGACAAATTGAAGAGTTCTTGCTTATACAAATCTGCTCGATGCTAATATCTGCACCTGTACTTCTGGGTTGTGGCAAAGCAACCACACATGCACAATAAGTGCAATTTCCCACACCCAGAAAGGACAGGAGGCCTGATATCAGCAAAACTAACTCCAGTGCTTCCCTGACCTTTTGAATTGGTAACCGCTTCTGTTCCAGCAGCCCTTGCCATGGCTCAGCACATTGAGTTTCAATTCAAATATTTGGTGAGTAACTTTTTTGTGCCAGGTGCTGTGGTATGTACTTCTAGAGATGGAAAATAAGTAATATAATGTCTCTGCTTTCAAAGAGCTTCATGAGATGACAAGACAATCTCACCAATAATTACACATGAGGACAGTGGAAAGGTATAAACAAACCTGGTAGAAATAATCAGAAAAGGCATCATGGAAGTGAATCTTAAAGATGAACATGAATTTGATTAAAAAAAGACGTGGTTTGTATAATATTCACTGATAGTCTCCTATTTAGAGTCCATTAGAGAAAATCTGAAATAGAATGAGAATATAAACTCTTAGCAGGTAAGGTCAGAGGTGATTGGACTGAGGAATATTTGATGGCACTGCCCTCCACTCTCATCACAAGGAAAAAGGAGGGATGATTTGGATGAGGAGAAAGCAAGACAGCGTAAGTGGGGAAAGTCTCATGATGGCTAGGAGAACCAGTGTGCTGACTTCCTTGCGTTCTATATAATTCAAGTAATATTTCTAGAGGGCCTACGTTTATCAGGAAGTACCACATACCATTTTTCCATCACAATCTGTAGATGAGTAAATTGTCTCAAAGGCTAGGTGCTTGTTTAAGAGGACAAAGTTAGCATGTGATACAGCTGGGAGGTGAATCCAGTATGCTGGCGATAAAAAGGGGGAGCACTCATAAAGGAGAATTAAAAACAGAAGTGGGCACACATTCATAGACCTGCAGGGCTGTTAGCTCTGTTAATCTTCCCTTTTGTTCTTTATAGTCTTTTCCTCTTTAGACAACTCTAGTTACCAGATTATAATTAAATATCTTCATCAGTAGAAACTTGTTACTATCTCCTTTATGTTCACTATTGTCTATAGTCTACTTACTTTGTTTATCTGCTTGTCTGTAGTGGCCATATAGGTTCTGTTCACATGACTAGGTAATCCTCTTTCTCAGGACTTTAACTAACAATGTTTCTGCACATATCCATACAAATACCCTAGAAGAAACTATATATTTTACCCAAGTCATTATTACCATTGTTATGGAATAAAACTTAGGTATAGACCTCTGCTAGACTATACATCAACCTTTTTGTGGGATACTTTGGGGCAGATGTCTACTTTGACTCAAAGAATTGTAGTAAAGATAGTTGGGTCCTGTGACTTGAATGGTGATTCCTTCGATTTCTTTTTTTTGTTTGTTTTTTTGTTTGTTTGTTTTTTTTTTGTTTTGTTTTTGTTTTTTGTGTTTTTTTTTTTTTTGCGGCACCGGGGATCGAACTCACAACCTCGCGCCTGCCAGGGTAGGCGCTTAAGCCACTGAGCCAAACTCCCGGCTCTTGTTTTTCGAGGCAGGGTCGCACTATGTAGCTCAGACCGGCCTTGCGCTCACGTTGTTGCCCAAGCCGGCCTCGAACTCACAACGCTTCTCCTACCTCAGCCTCCCGAGTGCTGGGATTAAAGGCGTGCGCCACCACGCCCGGCTTCCTTCGATTTCTTAGAGGGGACTACATAAGTCCATGCAAGAAGAAACAACTAAGAAATGTACAGGTTCAATGCAATATGGTTCCCATGTGTATTAGTTAGTTTTCCCACTGCTAGAACATGCTACCTGACACCCACAGTTTAAAGGAGGAGAGGTTTAGTTTGGCTCATGGTTTCAGGTTGTTCAGCACATGTTAGAATGACTCCAAGGTAGAATATGGTGGAACAAAACTAATCACTTCATGGTGACCAGAAAGTAGAAAACAGCAAGAATACCACCAAGGGATACACTTTCTACAGGTACACTCTAATGACCCACCTTCCACTGGGTCTCCCCCTCCAACAGCACATTCAGAGATGAGTTGACTAATTCACCAAAGAGTAGAGTGCTTTGTGATCCAATTACCTCTCCAGGAACCTCTTAATTCAGTCAAGTATATAGGAAATGTTAGCTACACAAAACCCATCCAAAGAAAACCTAAAAATGTGCTACGCTTTCTGAAATAAAAGTACATTCCTCGGTTATTGTTATATACATGTCTTTTTGTTTTCCACTGCAGCAACTAGTCCATCATAGTGTTTGATTATACTAAAGTGATTAAACACATGAACTTCAGAATCAGACAGCCACAGGCTCGCTTCCCACCTTGGATTTTTATAATCTGTATGACTTCAATGAATTATTCAAATTTTCTCTACTTCTTTTTCCGTAGCTGTAAATTGCTTCCAACATTTAATAGAATTTATATAAAAATTAAATAATATCTATAAGATGCAAGCACATGGTAAATGATATACTAATTTTAAAAATAAATTGATATTGTGCTAATATAAATAGATCCCATATACAAAAGATGCTAAAATGTAATTTAGAAAACAGAAAAGGTAATATGCAAATTGGTTGGTTTAAATGACTTTGGATTTGTTGTTGGTTTTATTTTACTGGAAACAAAAACAGAAACAAAAATCAACAATAACAAAATCACTTTTTTTCACATAAGTTTAAAACCATGAGCTCAGAGAAAGACACAATTCTGTGAGGAACCAACTACAGCTTGGAGGTTGAATGATCCTCCAAAGCATGCATGTTAAAGATTTGACAACTTTGGAAGGCGGATAGAAGGTGGTTGAAACTTTAGGAAGTAGGGATTATGAGATGTCCTTCAGTCATTGGAGGAGCACTACCCAAGAGTACTTTCTCTTACTTTTGTTTTCCCAGCGGTGAGGTGAATTCTTCCGCTGGATTACAAACTCCTGTTATGATGTGTTTCCTTGACACAATCAAGGACTAGAACCTCTGAAACTGGGAGCAAAAATAATCCTATTCCCTTTACAAAATAATTATCTTAGGCATTTATTACAGAATATAAAACTTGTCAACATATAACCCTGTTTAGCTGCACAAAGGATATTCTAAGTCTTTACTGCTCGAGTAAATATACTTCTGTCGTAAAAATGTCTAAGGAAGATTTTGTTTACTCTTAAAAAGTTGACGTGCTAATGTAAAGACGAAACTGAATGTTAATGCTATGTTGGTTGAGCAAAGATTTTTTTGTATAAATGAATGATACTAGCATATTTTGAAAATGTATATAAACGATAAAGTGCAAAGTTCATGAAGCAAATTAATTATCGTTTATTTTTTGGTATTTTTTAAAAATGTCATTAATGACCTTTCAGTAGTGAAGACAAGTAGTGAACCCAAACATTAATCTTTGAGTGGGGGGGGATTTGATATAAGCCCTTTTGATACAGAGGAACATTTGCATATCCAAAGCCAGCTTCTCAACAGGGTTGTTTTTTGTGAATGATCAACACTCTAATTAGCCAATTATCATTGCAAATAGAGAAAGGGACAAAAATCACAAACCGTTAGTAATTTAAAATAGAAATCTACATCAGTGCGTATGAAAGAAGAGTTCAAGTAGAATAAGATGTTGGATATCACAATGGAACTGATTTTAAATATTTGCTAAGATAAAAAATAACATTTTACCACACAGGGTCCCTTCTTTTTTTTTTTTTTTTTTTTTTGTACCAGGAATCAAACTCAGGACCTTGTGCTTGCCAGGCAGGCACTTGTGCCGCTGAGCAATATCCCCAGCCCATGTATCTCTTCCTTCTGAGTAATGAGAATAATTTTTGACATCTGTATGACAAATAAAAATCAATTTGTGTTCTATTTGTAAAATAATGCAAAAAGTAACTTTGAAATGTTTTGTAGTCTTGACTTAAATACTTCTGAAATATCCAGAAATTGTTTATGATTATAATTAATTACTACTATTAACTGTATTAAGTACAGTCAATATTTCCATATCTCCAAACGGTGAATAAAGCATACTTCTAATACTGGGACACCAGTTGGAAATAACATCCTCTGTATCTGTAGCTAGGACATATCAGCAACAGAAAATTAATACAATAAGCTATCTGCAAGGCTAACCTCCACCACAAGATGTTTTATGAACAAAACTGGGGTGTCAATCAAAAGACTAATGTTCAATGAATTGAAATCCTGAAAATTATTTCATGCTATGGCAATCACAAAAATCTGACAGACATACTTTATTATGTGTAACGAGTGTTTTTGCATACGAATTTTTCAGTATTTTAATTCAAGGACCTGATTCTAAGATAAGGACTTGGGGTCTTTATCTATTCAGTGGATAGCTTGCCCACTGAGAGAGTGGTCATTTCAACAATTGCAAAATAAGGTCCATGACACTGAAAAATATTGATCTCTGAGTGAATTGACAAAATTAATTTCCTCAGTATGCATAATTTAGATTTGAATTTTAGCATGAATGACTCTCAGTAATATGTAGTTTATCTGCAAACTCAATACTAACAATGGCACAACTGTCTTTCGGAAAAAATTTAGCATGTAATGGATTGTATTTAATTAAGCAGGCATTGTTTTATTCCATGGAAAATACTTCGGCAAATACTGCTACCAAAATGATGAGTGTTTTAAAATATTAAAAGATTATGCAACATAAAATTTAGAGCTTCACAAATGCTTTCTCTATTTTCTTTATCATTTCATTTATATCATAAATTTGATACCGTATAGTTATTCAACTATAGTATTTAGGTACCAGTCTTTGCTCCAAGTTGTAGTTTTCTTGAGAACAGGTATCCATTTATCTATGCTTCTCCTCACAGCCTAGAATAGTGCCTTGCATATTGTATGCTCTCACTAAGTATTTTTTGGACACAATGTCTTACAATTTGCATGTCTTAGTGGCAGATTGTCTCTTCTGTCTTATATCACAATACTTGAAAGCCTAGAAAGTGTGTTTCTAAGAGTTCTTACTGCTGTCAGAAAGTTCCAAAATAATTCCACTAGTGAAAGGCACTTGCTCAAAAGTTGGGGAAATACAAAGAGAAGTAGGAGTCATCATTGCTCTTGTGGCAGCAATGGGCAGGTGTGAAGGCTTCTGAACATCCTGTGGAGTCATTCAGTTTGGTTCTATGTGACCATCAGTGGGGGATTCCTGCAGCTCCTCCACTTTCTCATTTCCCAGCATCCAGCAGTGATTTTCTCTGAACACTTCCATGGTTCTTCTGATAGTCCCACACTGCTGCATTCTTTAATGTCTGAAATTTCTGGAGCACATTATTTCTGTTTTCTTAAATATTAGTGTATGCTGGAAATTGGTCCTTTCTATTTATCATTTATATTTTGTCTGTATTCTGAAACCAGCAATAGCAAAAACTTCAGAATTTTTAACAGTCTTTCTAAAATGTGAACAGTATTACAGCCTCAGATTCCGATTTTGCATTAGGATTGTTGCCATAATTGGTATAAATGAGAAAATGATCTGTCTCTATAAGCTTCATAGCAGAATGTAAACTGCAACCCAGTGTTGGAGTTTTGATAGTTCATAGGTACTATTAAGAGCAACTTAGAATCCAGATTTAAATTATAGTTATTCACATTTATGGATAAATTTTTCAAGTCACAAGATAATTTCTACTGAGAAAATGATGATTTTGATTATGGTCCTTGTGAAGCTTAGGATTAGTTTGAAAACAACTAAAATTTTAACAATGTTGAGTTTTCTGTCATCATTTTACTCTTTTCAAATGTTCTCATCTAAATTTTGTAATTTTCATAATAAAGGTCTCACACATGGCATTTATAAAATTTATTTCTAAGTATTTAATCTTTTTGAGGCAAATAAGCCATATGTTTTTAAATAGCACTACATTGATGTTAAGATTTTAAAATAATTTAAAATTTCACATTCTAACCATTTAATATTCCAGTTGTTTTCTGCTTTTACATAGAATTACAGCTTGTTCTTTGTACTTTGATTTCCATCCTGTAATCACAATAAATTATTCATTCTACTAGCCTTATATGGATAACCTACACTATTCTGTGTGCATATTCTATTGCTTGAAAAAAGGGAAAGTTGTACATCTTTTCTTTCAATTCCTTTTTTTTTTTTCTTTATTGCACTGGGGATAGGAGCTCCAGTAAAATGTTAAATAGAAGTGGTGAGAGTTGACATCCTTACTTTTCTCTAATCTTAACTGATCTGTCTCAGAGAAGTATGCTAACTGTGGGTGTTTCATATGTGCATTTTATCATTTTGAGGAAGTTCCCTTCTATTCTTAGATCGAGTTCTGTTAAATGTCCTTTCATCATCTATTAAGATAATCTAAGGATTTTCACTCATTTTGCTAAAACAGTGAGCTTCTTTTATTGATTTTTAAAATTAAAATAATTTTGTATTTTTAGGATAAATCTTGGTTATGAAATAGTATATGTTCCTGCATTCAATGTTGAAATATTGTGTTAAGATGTTTTGCTTCCATGATTTTTGGAGAAATTGCTCTGTTTTTGTTTTTCTTTTCTTGCAGTGATTTTGATCTTGAAAATTGAGTTGGGAATGTTAACATTTTCTTTATTTTCTGAAATAAAAAATATTATGCTTTAAATATTGGAAAAAACTACCCATTAGGCCATCTGGGCCTAGGGATTTCTCAGTAGAAAGAATTGACATTCGTTAACTTATACATGGATATATAGTAATTTTATTTACTACTGTTCATTTTCATGATTTTTGATTTGACAGAATTTCATTTCATATAATTCTTGAACTTACTGGCAAAAGATGTTTATGATATTATATTATATAGTTAGAGTCAGAATTTTTAGTGCTGTCTCCTCTTCCATTCCTGATACGGTCTCTTTGCTTCCTTGATTAATCCATCTAGAAGTTTATAAATTTTATTAATCTTCTCAAATATCCATAATTTCTTTTCATAAACTTCTGCATAATTTATTTGTCTTTTATTTCATTGCTATTGTTACTATAATGGTCTCCTTCATTATTTCATGTCCAAATTACCCTCTGGTATCTTTTCTTTTCAGTCTAAAAAAGCCTTTTTGTCATTTCAAATATTGATCCACCAATGCCCAAAAATTCCCTGTTTTTGTTTATTTGAAATTTGTCTATATCTTCATTTTTTAACTTTTCAACTTGAAAAATATTATGCTTAAAAAATTTCAAAAATGGTATAATTAAACCTATGTATGTTTTACCTGCAATTCCAAAGCAATGCAATTTTGCTAACATTTGTGCTCACAGACACACACACACACACACACACACACACACACACACACATATGTACTCTGCAAAAAAGAATGTGTACACACTTCAGGAAAAGAAAAATTTGTATGAATATCTTAATAATAAATTTATTGAAATATTGTGAAATTAATACAAGTAACCTTTGTCCTCTCCAATTACAAGAGGTGCTCAAAGTTGTAGCAATTAGATTCCAGACATATATTAGTGCAGTGATCTGCTGCTTGGGTAGTCTTGGTCATTGCAATTGCTACACATGCGTTTTCAGTTTCTTCTTTAAGGGCTGATAGCGTGGGTCTTCTGTGATATACAACACCCTCTAGGATCCCCCATAGGAGGGTAACACCATCTGTTGAAAAAAAAAGAAAAGAACTATAAACGTATATATGCATATATCTATATCTATATCTATCTTTATGTAGAATCAAATCCCATCATTTTGAAGGATACTGTTACTGAATATAATATTACAGGTTGGTGGAACAGGGATATAGCTCAGCATCACAGTGCCTTCCTGGAAAATATTTAATTCCAAGTACCAAACAAAAAAGAATTGCAGGTTGGCAATTTTTTATTTTAGCAATTTAAAGAAGGCATTATGGTGTTTTCTGACATTCATTATTTCTGATGAGAAGTCAGTGGTCAGCTTATCTTTCTTGGTTGCTTTTCCTATGCTTGCCTTCAAGATTTCCTCATTAGTTATGCAAGTTCATTTTATTTTGCCTTTGTATCATTTTCTTTATATGTGAGCTTTGAATTTCTCAGATCTGTGTGTTTATAATTTTCATCAAATATGCAAAAAGCATGGCTTTTATTTCAAATATTTTCCTTCTCTTCTGAACCTTCAAGTATAGGTGTTACAGTTTAGATCTAATTGTCCCCTCAACAAAGCCTCGGTCCCTCAAATTGAGGTGTTTGGAAGTTGCTTGAATGAAGAAGGGTTACAGTGGGCTTACTGTAGAGAGACAGAGCCTCATCAGAAGAGCAGGTCAGTGGGGATGTGGCCCAGGAGATTTTATCTTCCTCACTAGGTTTCCCTTTGCTCTTTCTGTTTCTCATCTTCCAAGCTGTGAGCAGCTCTTCTCTGCTGTGCCTCTCTGCCATGCCATCCTGTCTGCGAGCCAGCTAAGACAGAAACCTCTCCTCTGCTGTGCCCCTCTGCCATGCCATCCTGTCTGCGAGCCAGCTAAGACAGAAACCTCTATAAACTGTGAGCCAAAACAAACCTCTCCTCTTATAAGTTGTAGATGTTAAATTGTAGGTTATTGTGTCTCTATGACAAAAAGTAAGGAAGACACCAGACATTTTTCCCAAAGATACCTGAGGTTCTATTAATTTTTGTTTCAGTCTTCTGATTATGATTTTTTTTTTTTGCTGTGTCTATTCATTCTTTAGACTTTTATTTCTCTATAGACATTTCTTTATGGAAGCTACATGTTTTTGTTTATTGCTTCAGATTAGTCCTTATTAATTGTAAATTATTTCAAAATTAAATAGCCGGGCATGGTGGTGCATGCCTGTAATCCCAGCACTTGGGAGACTGAGGCAGGAGAATTGTAGCAAATTCAAGACCAAAGTGAGCTCAAGGCCAGCCCAAACTGCATAGTGAGACCCTGTCTCAAAAAGACAAAAATAAATAAATAAATAAATAAAATTAAATAACATTAATATTATTTTCATTATATTTTTTCCTGTAAGCCCATTGAGATATTTACAGTGTCTTAAAATTTTATCTTTAAATTGCGTTCTCTCTGTCATTTCTGGTTTCCTTCCTACCAGCAGATTTTTAACCCAGTTTTTGGGTCATATTTTCTGTGACCTCACATATCTGGTAATGATTTTATTAGATGTTGGTTATTGTATTGTTATATAATATCTTCATTATGATTTTGCCTTACAGAATATTATTTTGTTTTAGTAATTGAGTGAATCATCTTTTGTTTCCTAAGTTTTTAAGTTATGTTCGGACACTACTTGAATAGCTTTTTCTAGTAACACTGCAGCTATACTAAAAAAGACTGACCTTTTAAAAGCCTTTGTTGAATACCATAGGAGTTCAACAAGGTCTTTGCTGTTACACTATTCAAAATTGAAATGTCTCTCAGCTCTGAGGATTACACCGTATTTGTTATTTTTCTCCTTATCCTTTGTTCATTTATGCTTAGCCTCCTTGTGGAACCCCACCCTGTAAATGCACAAGTACCTTCATACAGTTTTGTGAATCTCTGTATATCTCTCTGCTCTCTGTTACTCTGCCTCACAAATTCTCCTTGTCTTCGCCTCTTCATGCACTGAAAGCTTTTCCCTAACTTAGAGATAACACCATGTTCTTCCGGAGTTTGCTTCTCTGCACTGTGGTCAGAAAATGTCTCCAGGTAGAAAAATAAATCTATTCATAGATGTTGTCATTTATTTCCCTTGTCTCAGAATCATATACCTACACTGTCTCTTGTCTAACCTCTGAAAATGTTGTTTTATTAGATAGGCTGAGTAATCCTTATCTAAAACATTTTAGATCAGGTGGATTGGATTTTGGAATTTTTTAAAGTTTTGAAATATTTGCATTTATATGAGACCCAGTCTAAACATGCAGTTTATTTACATTACATAATACATCTTATCCACATACCCTGATGGTAACTTTATACAATATTTTTAGTGCACCTGAGTTTTGACTGTGAAGTAACATATAAAGTCAGGAGTGGAATTTTCAGTTTGAGACAATACTCAGATAATTTTAGTTTTTGGAGCACTTGATATTTCGCATCATTAGACTAAGAACTGTTGACTTGTATTTTTTTTTATTTCTTACATGTTTGTCGTATGATAACAAGTCTGTTTGAAGTGATTTGGTCATAATCAGAAGTAATATCTCATAGTTTACCTTTTGGAGGAGACTGAATTCTCTTTAAACAGTAAATTTCTCTTTCTCCCCATCTCCTTTCCTCCCTCTCTTTTTGTTTCTTTAATGGGTTTACGCATTACATTATGTGAAATCCTAACTTGTTATACAATTGAGAGGTTTATGACAATGAGGAGTTAAAATCTTCAGTGTAACAATGTCAAAATTTGTTTCTTTGGGAACATAAAGTAGTACAGACTTAATGGAGAAAGTTGTGGCAGTTCCTCCAAAACGGAAAACGGAGCTACCATATGATCCAGCACTGCCACTTCTGAGTGTGTATCTAAAGGAGCAAAATCAGTATGTCAAAGAAAAATCTACACTCCATGTCTATTACAGAATTATTCATAATAAGAAAAATTGGAAACAATCAATGTATACATCAAGTGATAAATGGATAAAGCAAATACAGTATATGTACACAATATAGTGTTAGTCTTGAAAATTAATGAAATCCTGTCATCCTAGAATAACATGGATAGAACTGGCGGTTATGCTGAGTTGAAATAAGTCGGGCACAGATGGACAAGTACCCCATGATCTCACTCAAGTTACATCTAACAAAGTTGATCTCACAGATTGAGAGTAGAATGACAGTTAACTATGACTGGAGATTGGGGAGAGATTGATCAATGCACACTATGTTATAGTTACATAGGAGACTGTGGTGTACTGTCACAGTATACTAACTAGAGATAACAATGATGTGCTAATTATTTCAAAAAGTCATTAGAAACATTTTGAAAGTTTCCAACAAATAAATAATAAATGTTTCAGAGGATAGATGTTTAACCTGATTTAAACATCTATATAATGTATATATGCATCAAAACATTAATATATACAAATTTTAATATATACAAATTAATATGATGGTATCCCACTAATATATACAAATTTTGTTTTTTAATGTATCAGTTAAAAATAAATTGACTTTAAATTTGAACAAAAAGTTGTTATCCCAAGAACTGAGTTGTTACTGTTTAGTTAAAATGCAAAGTCATAGGTTGGGTGAGATGATGGGTAAAAAGTACACTATTAATTTTTCTCCTGCTAGACCACCAAGAAAGTTAGAAGTTCTGAAAAACTTGACATACAATAATGTGGTAACAGTCATTCTGTAGAGAAAAAGTAGTTTGTAACTAACTTTGGTGTGGCTAAATCCTGTAGACTGCCACAGCTATGATTCTCAGTACAGTATTTGGTTGAAGCTCTTTCCCCTGTATTTTCTGATTCTTTTCTGATTTTCAAGCTTCTAGAATAGTTTTCATAAATACTATAGTTGTTTTTAGCAGCTTTCACCTGAATTAACTTCTGTGTGGTAAAGAGGATCCAGAACTCCAGGTGTTTCATAGTCTGCTACCTACAAGAGAAGTCACAGTATTAGAACAAAATAACTGAGAGTAGAAAGACAGAAACTAAATTGATAAAATATGAAAACATTCTTTGGGATTCCCAGGCACATTAGGGTAGAATCCCAGTGGCAAGTAATTATCACGCAATCTCAGGAGAAATGGGGAAGTGTAAACACTTATTTGGTCATTAATTGCACATTTACCTCCAAAACAAAGCAGCACTCACTTGAACACCTTTTCAATGGAGAGTATTAGTAAAGGAAATGAGTTACTTTAAGGACTAATTCATTCATCAACAAGTACAAAGACAGATAAGTAGATAACCAAAAAATCTGAAAATAACTGAATTTTCCTTAGATCAAATATCTTTTATGATTGCTAGAATTTATGACATAGATCTATGCTTTAAATCTGCTTAATGCAGAGAGCAGAGTGAGGTATCTTGATATTTGTAAAAGGCTACACTATTCTTGAGTTTATATTTATCCTAACAAATTGCAACTCAACCCAAGGACAGTTTCAGCCTTTAGATAATTTGATTTTCCTGAATTTCCATGCTACTTATTCTGTTTCATTTGTGTTATTTGTAACAGACTTTCTAAAAGTAAGTGCACAGGAAGAAATAAATGCATTAATAAAGGAATGGGTCAGAGCCCCTTGAAAAACTGGAATATTTCTGAAAAGGTAGAAGCCCTGAAGAGTGTACTGTTTGCACAGAATGACAGAAAGAACACATAGCACATCTTCACTTCTACTTCACTCAGAGTAATTTCCAGAAAAAAAAAAAAAAAAAAAAAAAAACTTGAACACACTCATAGAAACTTTGAGTCATCGGACATTTTTCCCTGGGGCTGCCTACTTAATCCAGGAAGAAAGTGAACATTCATGAGTCAGAGCCCTCAGCTTTGCCAAATTCATTTAAAAATGACAAAGGAATATTGTGGAAAAGGAATTCGCATCAAATAATCTGGAAAATATTTGAAGTAAACCAGCATTTGGTCAAATCTATTTGTCCTCCATGTGGGTGTGCAGAAAATAGGACTGTCTCAGGAAATCTGCTTTTCTGTAGGAATGAGGCCACTGTTACTGGAAGCTTCAAAGCATCCCATAGTCCTTGGAAAGAAGGCCCGATACTGGTTAAGCTTTACATACTGATCCACCCACCAGAAGATATCATGCCTCTGCATGAGGAAAATGTATCAATTATCTTTTAAAAGTTCTGTTTGCACTTATTACTTTTATTGTAAATAAAGGTAAAATTGGTTGCAGTAGAATCTACACATTAATTTTTGAATGCTACAAGTGCTTCTCCACAGTTAGAAACTGAAATTAGCCCTCTTATCAAGGTGTTATTTAGATTTAGAAGAGACAGACACTAATTACATATTCACACAAAAATAGCTGGATTACGTGCTTTTAAGAGAAAGAAGACAGTGCCACACTAATAACCACAAAAAAGAGACTGACTTAGACAAGGGGTTGGTTCACACCCATAGGGAAGTGATGAGTTACTAGTGAGGGGGATGAATGTACAAAGAGGAAACTAGCTGTCCCTGAGAGAAGAAATCACCTGTGTGAAAAGGACTTGTTATGGTTTGGATCTTACAAGTTCCCAAAAGGTGATGTCCTAAAGGCTTGGTCCCCACCTGATAGCACTTTTTCGGAAGTAGAACAATTAGAAAGTAGGGCCTAGTTGGAGAAAGTAGATCACTGAGGAAACACTGGAAAATGTGCTGGGGCCCTGGGTCCTCGCTTCCTGTTTGTTTGTTTGTTTTAAATTCCTGGCCCCTATAAGGTAAACAGTTTTCCTTCACTATGGGCAACCATCATGTTCTATCTCACCACACAAACTGATGGGGCCAAGCATGGAACGAAACCTGTGAAACCACGAGCAAAAATAAATTTTGCTTCAATTTGATTTTCTCAAGTAATCTGTCACAGTGCCAAAAAAATTTAAAAATTTTTAAAAATAAAACTGACTAATAGAGTCAATTTTGTAGAATTGAAATATCATTGGTTCAAATGGAAAATCGAGAGTAAGATAGTAACAAGGAAGTTTTAAAACAATGAAATGTAACTGTGTACTTCTAGCTGACCTATTTTAAAAATATAAGGGGCGCATGCTTTAAGTATAAGGACACAAGAAGATAAAAATAAGAGTAGACTTGAAGATGCAAAACATTATTAGAGGGAAGTCCTTATCACTGTGTCATTGTCATACCTAATACAGTGAAAAATAGCTTTTGAACATCTCGTTTAATCCAGTATACTTTCAAAGGTTTACAAGTTTTTTTTTTTTTACAATTTATTGTTTGAATCATGGTCTTCTTACACCTTGTTCATTTGTAATTTGTTGTGTCTTTTTTTTTTTTTTTTTTTTTTTTTTTTTTTGCGGCACCAGGGATTGAAGTCACAACCTTGCACCTGCCAGGGCAGGCGCTTAAGGCACTGAGCCAAACTCCCGGCCTTGGTATTTTGAGGCAGGGTCGCACTATGTAGCTCAGGCCGGCCTTGCGCTCGCGTTGTAGCCCAAGCCTGCCTGGAACTCACAACGCTCCGCCTGCCTCAGCCTCCCGAGTGCTGGGATTAAAGGCGTGCGCCACCACGCCCGGCTAATTTGTTGTGTCTTCATTGTGATTTATGTCTTCCCTCTTTTTGAGTATAAAGCCTTTATTTTCTCTGTGCTTGGATTTTCTTGTATTTTTTCTCCTTAAACTTTCAAAGGCATGTATGATTTACAAGATTTTTTATCGATGATGCAGCTGTTAAAGATAAAGTAATACTGTAAAGCAGTAAAATCACTAGATACATTTTCACACTTCTATTTACGTGATATTTGTGTTCTTTTGTAAGTTGTTAATTAGATCTAATGTTTTTGTTTTGTTTTGTTTTGTGGTGGTGGCGATGGTAGTGGGTACTGAACCCAGGTGTTTCACGTTGAGCAATATTCCCAGCCCTTGTTAATTTTTGAGACAGGTCTTGCTAAGTTTCTCATGTTAGCCTCCAACTTGTGATCCTGTTACCTCAGTCTACTCTTATGCTTGTTTTTCTTAAAATGGATGCATGTATAGGCAAACTATACCTGTATTACCTCTCTGGGTAAACTTTTGCCCACATAAATTACCTCCAAACCATTCGTATACCATATTTTTTACTTCCTCTTCAACATGAAATCTTATGGAGAAACTTGGCAATTTCTAAGTGACGGTACTGTTTGGAATTTCCGTAGTCCCATGTTCTGAATTCACAGAGTAGTTTCTAGTAGTATCAGCTGTATTATCACCAGATTCTTGACAAAAAGACTAGTAACTTCAACACTTCTGTCACTCAAAGAGAGAAAAAATTATGGATCATTCTTGAAAGGTGGTTATACTATGCCACTGGAGAATAATTCAAATTATGAGTCAATTATCACTGTGCTACAGTTTCTTAAGATACCATGTGCACCTAAACACAATGCATTCTCTGAGTGTCATTGCCAATGGAATAATCAGTACTTCTCTTTGTTAGACAGCCTGAACTATTATAACGTGAACTCCTAATTTTGATACATTTTAGATGACAAGTCCTTTCTGGATGAAATCCTCTCTTGGATACAAACAACTTATTGTTTTGAAGTAGTGTTGCACACTTCCCCCTCCTACCAACCAAGCCTTGGTTTCATGGTGGTATTGAGCAGATATTCTGCAACGTATTTTTCTGTACCTTAGTGAGAATTTATTTTTTTAAACTGAATATGTCAGAAAGTGGCACAGTAATTCACTTTATTTTGCTTCTTCTAAACTATTAGGGTTAAAATTTGCAAAACCTAATTTTATTTCACCAGAGATATCTGTCCCTCTGCTTGATATTCTGCATGTCGTTAAGCAGACTTTCTTTTTAAGCTATTTGTTGTTCTCTCAGTCACTGAAAAAGGTGAGATCTTCAGATGGATTCTCTAGAGAAAAGGATGTTCTATGATCTGGAAATCATTAAAGCTGAAAACACTTATGACAAAGTTAAACAGGATTAGAGACTAATATTTCAGGGCTAAAGAGTACAGCAAGGGAAATGCGACTAGCAGCTTAGCATGACTTTAAAAATTCAAAGCCCCTGACTACTTTGTGACAGATATATAGAGAAATGCACATTTTGACCAAAATAACAAATCATACATCTTAACATCGGATCTTGTATTATCCTTTCTGTTTATTTATGATAAGCTTTCATTGTTTTAATAGAATAATAATATTTAATTGGGCTCCATTTTCCAGATACTGGGCATGACCAGGGTCTGGTACAGTGGGAATGCTGTCACCATGCTGCACTTCCCTGACACCCTCTGTGCACACAGGAAGAGTTGGTGCAGAATGTAGCTACGCCCCACAAGCTGTGCTGGGTAAGAATTAAGCTGTGAGGATTTGATATTAGACATTTGATTTTGGAAAGGCAACATTTTTGAAACTGTATGTGATAGTTTAAGAAGGTTTTAAGAAAATATTTATGGAGGCTAAAAATGTACTAAAAATACAAAAGGCACGACATTGCTTTTATTTTGACAATTGTTATCAGGTACAAATAATTCTGTAGGCCAGGAAAAGAAAAATTAACAATTTGAAAAGTTTAGGTCATTTGATGTGTAAAGCTAACTAGAAAGTAATAATAAAGGAATACTTAGGTTCCGTAGTGTGGTCTATGAACGTATTTATTAAAAGGATATGTTCAAAGTACAAGCAAAATAGGACTGTGTTAAGGGAGAAATGTTTATGAAGGAGGTGAATTTTAACTTGAATCCTGCTGTGAAGTTAAAGACGTGAATTTCTAGAAAGCAAAAGTATAAAGTCTGTGATTTATTTGATAGTCTTTTAATGTTTCTTAGTGTTTTGCTTCAATAAAATAGATCCATCTACATAAGCATTCTTCAAAGATAAGAATATTTATCTTTGAGAACTATTATGCGTAGTGCCTAGAATAATGTCACACTTGTAGAGAAAATATGTGCTCTAGAGTAGAAAGTAGCTCGATGATAAAAATCATCAGAAAGGTCCCCACTTGCTCAAGTTCAATCCAGTTGATGGGCACTGTAGCAAATGGTAGCATTTTTAGTGGGACAATGAAATCCAAACCTCAATCACTTGACTTAGACTTTTGCATCTTGCCATAACCTCTAACTTGTATAGAAGTACTTTATGTTTCTTTGATCAGTTCAATTGTTTTGCTCACATTCCCTAAAAATAATAAAACCAATGTCACCTGCCATGAATCAGAGTAAACAAGAAAATAAATACAATGCAAAGCAATATATTTAAAAGTAAAATATAAAATGAAATTGATAATAAATATCATAAGCTTACTTCATACCTGAAGATGTTTGTCAATAAAAATAAGGAAGCTATAAGTTGTATAATATTACATGCATTTATCTTTTTTGAATTTTTTTTTTATTTAAGAGAAAATGGGCACAGAAAAGAGAAACAAAATCAAAAGAGACAAACAAACAACAACAAATCCTATACAATAACACTATAGGTTTACAAAATTAGATGGTTGGAACTTGACAGTAGTTATAACTTTGTGTATCGCTACTCTCAAAGGGGTTGTTCAGATTAACAGGTATAGATATGAGAAATTGATCTAATCATATGAGTATTAAGTGTTCTTTTTCAATAGTTAATGTATTTAGTAATATAGTCATTTTTACTATCTTATGTACACCTTTTTATAAATTTATGTCTTTTTCCTTTTCCCTTCCTACTTTCTTCCTTTCCCCTTGGAATACCTCTTGCTGTCTTTAAAGTAACTGCCCGTACCATCAGGCCTAATACTATCATGTGACCAGATGATACAACTGAAGAAAAGAATTTAGTTCCAAATCATAGAAGCAATTGCATTTTTTAAAGCTATGTGCAAATGAAAACTGCACCTTACACATGTATTTCTTCATAACACATAACGCATTTCATCTATCTTTTCTATCAGTTTTGGATACTAAGAACTAACTTTCTAACCATACTGATACGTGA